>VXBX01000330.1:1664806-1715879 GCA_013400415.1 Scytalopus superciliaris
TATATATATGAAACTGAAATACTGCAAAGTACCACAACATTGAGACTTTTTTTTTTCCACTTAAAGAAAGGAATTGAAAATCCAGGTTTCACTATCTAGATAACTCAATTCTTAGATCTAAGCTATTTGGTGTCATATTTATATCTAACTCTTTATACCTTTTTATTATTATATTATTTTTTTTCTGTAGAAAATCCAGAAATCAAAATGCATACAAAGCAGAAAGTATTTGAACATGAGGAAATGGGTAGGTAGCAAAAGTAAAGCAAGGTAACAAAAAGGTGTGATCAGAGAATAGACTGGGAAATAAATAAAACTGTTTGTATTTAGCAGTTCAGCTGAGAAGACATTATTTGTAGACTGTATGGATGCATTTTAGAGAGAATACTTCAGCTTGCTTGGAAGCCTTTAAAGGAAAGTATGGCATTTGGAACTTGAAATCTATCATAATGACTGGTGAACTTTTGACATAGAAGATGTTTTGACAAATAACACAAGGTATACCCTGTATCCAGTGAACTTCAGAGATGCCAGTGCTTAGGGAAGAATATGGAGTAGTTAAAGTTGAGAAAATTACAGACACATGCAATTAACCAATTTATTCCTGCATATCATATCAGGACACAAATGTAAATGAGCTTTGAAGATGCAACTCTAGCAAGTTAGCAAAGATCAGAACTCTGATTTGTCCCTATAATTTCAGAATACACCATCGTTTTCTGTATTACACTTATGCACACTACTCACAATCCCATGCTGTGGCACAGATGGACTGACACAATATAATTCACCATATATCACATTTTACTTATTATAAACAGTTACATACTTAAACACCATTGTTGCTACTTCCCAGTATTGCAACAACAGAACTATCAGAACAAGAAATGCCAGCCTCAGTTTAAAAGTACTGTACTTATTCAAATACACTATACTACCTGTGCTGATCCTACAAACACAAGACAAAAGATGACATTCACTGAGTGAAAAAAACACCACACTGTAGAGCTTTTGATCAATTAAATTTCTGTGGATCTTTAGCTTCAGCTTATTGAATTGTCTGAAATTGTCCCAAAACAAACAGAAGTATTCAACATGCTTGCTTGTTATAACTCTTAACAACAATACTGTGACAGTCACTACTCGATGATACCATTGTGCATACTCAAAGCAGTCCACTTTCACAGAACCTCCATTTGCATTACTGTAATGCACCACATAATTATGGTCCAACTCAGCTATTAGCCTGCATCTTACAGTCTCCTTTCACTGCTCTTTAAATATGGTCATGTACATCAATAAGACAGGCCAGCAGCAGTTTCTTTTTGATTCTGCTTATGTATTTAAAGGCTACTTGTTTCACAGCAATTCACAAAACCAAGTTATATAAGCACCAAAAATAAGAGATTTCTGTGCTTAGCCATCTCTTCCAGTCTTATTTTAAATCTCAAAACATAAAGTAGTCAGTGGAGATCAGTTAGCAATACATGCAACTCAGCCACTTAAAAAATTATACTTACATTACAAAAGTGCTTCATTGAAATACGTAATTTAACCTAATGCATCAACACCATAGCAATGCCAATAATCCTGTTTTGAACAAAACATTCAATTATAATGAAAATATGAATACCTTGAAATGAGAAATCTCCAGCACAAAAATGTTGCAGTCAGATTGCCAGATGCTGTATAGGGTTACAATACAGCATGTACCTGTACCCCTCCAATGTAGCCCTTTCTTGTCTCATCTGCATGGCAGTATTTACTACCCCATTTACAACATATGTATTGCATTCATACACAATGAAGAAGCATAATCAAATCTGTTATTTGTTGGGAAGCATCAAACCTTTACCTCTTTGCCAATGTGACAGGATGACTGCTGAGCTCACTACTCCCACCTTAACCTTCAGCTGGGCTCATTTATTTCCCAGAGAACACATTCAGAAAACTGACAGTTACAAGAGCAGTGGCAGGTTAGCAAGAGCTCCTTTGGGGGAGGGGAAATTCCACACCAAGAAAAGCTTCTCAAAAAAGGTTAATAGCTTCCCAAGCTTATATGTAGACTAAACAAGGACAAGCCTAATGAAATTAATTGCTTCACAATAGCAAGCTTTGTGTTTATATTCTGAAAATACTCTAAGCTGTATCTGCTTAAAACAATATTGAATGGTCAGGTGGTTTGCAGTTTTAAAGCATGTTAGCATAATCAGCCTTAAATTAAAACAGATGGGAATGACAGCTATGTTAAGGTTATTAAAGACCTCTAAAGGATAGAGTTAAATAAGGTTACCTAATCCATCTTAGAAGGGTATTATGAATTGCATCACTTACACAAGAATAGCATTCTTGTATCTATTTTAGATATTAAAAAACTAAATAAAATTACCAATACAACATAACTAATGGCATGCATATGATGTGTATCCACTAGTCTAAGTTTTTGAGAGAAAAAAACAGAATATGTTTTCTGATATTAAAAGATCATACAGATCTTTAACAATAAAGATGATAATTCTCCTGATGTTGCATACATAGTGAATGCTCACCAATATGAATGATATCTCAGCATATTAAAACCCAGCATATTTAGAGAGGAGAATTCTACCAGTAAAAAACTTAAGTATTCTGATATAGACTTCTCAGAGGTTCCTTTAAACCAAAATCCTAAGCCCTTCAAAGCTTGCAACACATTGCTGTAATCCAAGTGTAATCCAAATTTAAGTTATCAATCTCATTTTAGGTATGCAACCGTTATTAATATGTCTTTTAAGAGGTTGTTTTTGCCACAGTAGCTATGATAAAAATGTCTGTGATACCTCATGGGCTGACATACGTAAGTGGAATAGGAACCTGCCCTCAAGCCTACACTACTGTAGCAATACCCTGTTTTCTTCCTGTGAAACATTTTTCAGGCCAGTAGAGTTGTTAACAAGCAGTCAAAATAGCTTATAGCCTGCTAGAGTTATATACAAATGAAATGGGACACAGGGTTAAGAGCCTACCCACATTGGAGGGAGAAAAACCTCAGCTCATACGTACTAGGTAAATTCTTAGCACCGGGCTATCTTGTATGAACCTTTTCCTTTGGAAGACAACAGGCTGTTTAGCAACTCAACCAGGTAGTAACATTAAACAAGCTTTCAGAGGAGAAATGCCAGAACCAGCTTCCAGGCAGATAAAAAATTTTATGAATTCTGTTTGGGTTTTGCTGGGAATAGGTGCTAACATTGTGAGTCTTGCCAAAGCTACAGTGTTATCTCAATCTGTACAAAAGCCATATGATACCCTTTTTTAACCATTCCCCCCTCCACTTTATAATCCCTAGACTAACAAATCCCAGTTCCCAAGGGTAACTGAAGATCAAGTAACAGCTCTGGCTTCCAGAATGACTTTTCTGAATTTAGATGTCTATACTGAAATAAATCCTGTTTTGCAACCAGTTTGAAAATTATTTTCAAGGATTTCCAACATCAAAGTGAAAGGTACATGAACAGTTTAATCCAGTGGTATTAAACTAGTGTCTAAAGTTCTGTCCTTGTAAACTTTACATTTTGAAAGTGAGACTAAGGGTTTCAAAATTCTTCAGTGTTTCTGTTTTTGAAAGCAAATGACCCAACACCAATTTTTAGTGTACAATTTGAAAATAATTTTGACATCTTTACCAATTTTGCTGCACTGGAAAATGTAAAGTGACCAGGAATCAACTTGTTTACTTCATTGCCTTTGTAAGATCAAGCAAAGCATTTTATTCAGCTACAAATTACATTCAACTATTTAAAGAAATCTACATAATTGAAGTTTTCCTTGTGTATTTATGTATAACAGAGCCAGGTCAACCATCACCTATTGAAATGTTTGTCTACATTTGCCCAACTGCAGGGGACTGACCATAGCTGGATACATTCTAACCATCCACAAGGATTAAAAGTAACTGAACTGAAATATAACAGTGGTACAATTCACTAAGACTAAATTCGATCAGCACTCAGAAAGAAGAGGGATTAGAATTAGTATTCTAAATCTGTGTGGTAGATCACATACACACTTTCGTTTCTATTCAGTAGAGAAAGTTGCAGCCCAGAATATGAAGTGGAATCTTCATCAGTGATAAATCACATAATGCCAAAGCCAGTGCATTAAGTGAAATTAAAATGTATAGCTCAGATAACATCATCAATAGAACCAGAAAAAAAAGTTAGACTCACAGGTTCTTTACAGAGATCAAACATCAAGACAAAAGAAGACCTTTATCTATAAAAGCCCTACCAAAAACTTCAAGAAAGGACTAGTATAGTGTGATGGGTTGGATAAANTCCATCCCATTATTTCTTTACAGCCTCCAAAACAAGTGCCTGAAAGAGTTTACCCAAGGAAAGAAGCATAACAAAGCTCAGTAGAATGAAAGATCATTGCCTGGTGAAGATGCATTCTCATTCTAAGGAGCAGGTTCAAAAAAATTTAGTCAAAACAGTCATTCAGGAAGGTGTTTTATGGAATCCAAACCATACAGGAACAGGCTATGAACTGAAGAAACTCTGTCTAGAAAGACGTGTCTAGAAGATGGTTGTGAAACAATCACCTACTAGTTTTATGGGCTTTTCTCCATAAAGCTACTAAAACTTTGTGCCTAAGCTCTCCATTAGTCTTCCCAACTTTCCTGGTAGTAGCTTCCCATGAACCTCGTCCCCTTGCCAAAAGAACCTCAAAAACATTTGAAGATAAATACAATTACAAAATTAAGTGTGTCAAATTTTCTAAGTTTTTTATTTATTTATTTATTATNAGTAATCTCAGGACGCTGCTACTGTTGACTAGTCTAGTTAAAAGTGTTATTCAAGCAGTTTCATATATCATAGAGTTCTGGCACAGGTGTTTTTTAGGCATGACAGATATATATCAGTTTGCAAATAGCTGAAACTAACTGCTAAGTGACTTCTAGCAAGCTATGCCAGTCTTCTTCATGAAGTTTCCTTAAACAAGAACAGTATCTTTTTTTAAACCTGCCTTGTAAAAAGGAATTGAAAAGGTTTTGTGTAAATTGTTGTAATGTTGTTGTCATCATTGGTTTTTGTTTGTTTGGTTGGTTGGTTTGGTGTAATTTGTTTTGTTTTGTTTTGTTTTTTTTTTTAAGTGAGACTTTGGAGGACAGCAGGAAGAAGTGGAGGCTATAATCATAACAGATCCTGGAGGCACACAGGAAACATATCTCAAGTCACAACAAAAGCATTGCAGAAACAAGAAGAACCATGTGCCACAATTAAATTTTCTGACATTATTAAATCAAAATACCAACAGCTACTTCCCTTCAACAAATAGATCAAGTTAGTAACTAGTGTGCAATAAGTCCAGTCTTTGCACCACCTTTACAGTGCACTTTGGTTCATGTTTTTACAAACTAAAAGTTACTTCTTACAATAGAAAGCAAGACCAATGAGTGTCATATGATTGTAGAAGCTCTGGCTGCTCAAAAAACCAATTGCTTCCAGTTAAAGCAAGATTTATCCTAAGTCAGCAGGTTACTGAGTTGAAACAAGCATTGATCAGGTAAATTTTACAATATTTGAAAGAGTAAAAATAAGGTAATTTTCCCCATTCCATTACTTTTGTGGGTTATTCTTTTTTTCCCTTAAAAATGTTACATGCTGCTTGAAGGGCACGTGAAAAATACCAGTTAGTGTGTTAACTAGCTAAGAGCTAGTGGCGCTGACATGCTGCTGCTGTCTGAGGCATCAGTGCTACAGCAGACTCAATTCTGCATAGCAATTAGCCCACAGGAGTTGCAGACCTGGGGCACTATCAGAGCTAGGAGGGAGAAAGGCAGTTGGGCTTTAAGAAAGCACGACAGATTTAGCTGCAACACATTTGTAATAGAGAATTAGTTGCTTCCTTTCTCTGCTGTAGCCATTACTTGCAAGCTCAGTCCCACAAATCAATTTGTTCTCCTGTACCTTTAGGCTGCCAAATACTGAATTGTGTGGTTCTTAAATGGCAAACTCTTCCAAATCATGCTCAGTTATTTTCATAAGCCCAACATTCAAAAAGGTAAATAGCTACTGGAAGTAGCACCCTTCTACTAAATAGAGTGTTTCTCTACATTATTCATAGGACCCAACCTCAGAGTACACTAGGCACTGGCAGCCAGATTTGAACATTGCTGAAATGCAATGCCTTGAGCAGAAAAAACCAGTAGCTACTTCAAAGAATGAATAAAAAGTACAACTTTAAGATTAAAGGAAAAACCTAAGAGGTGTTCCCATCCTCAGGGGACTGCCATTTTCTTCAGCCTCAGAGAATCTCATTAGCTCTTCAAGTACAACCTATGGGTCTGTGTAAAGGCTACACTGTAGAAAGTAAAACTGACAACGATTTTAATCTCCATTAGAACAGCTTGAGAGCACAACATTCATTTACTTAATCTAATATGCCAGAGTTTTATGAAGTCACAATTGAGAGGGCTATCAGAGAGTCTACCTGCCAATGTGGAAGGCTGTTAGGGAATTACAATACCAGCAAGTATATTTGAGTTTATATTGACAATAGCACACTGCTTCAAGTAACATTATTTTGCAAGCTTCCAGTTGTGTACGGTAACCCCCCCACTTCCTATTGGTCCCAGCTGAGTACTGTAAGGCATAAGGCACACAGCTGTTTAGGGCAGAAAAAGCACCAGTCTTCACTGCCTACTTCAAACTTGACAGAGCCTTGGAAGCCCTTGCAAAGTGTTGTTGCCTCTGAGCAAAAAAGGAGAAAAGAGTCTAGAATAGAAAGTTACACAGTAGGAAAAGTGTTCCGCCTCAGAATTATCTTTACCTCTCAATTCACAATTCATGGGGTATAGGCATCAGAGATGACAGTTCCTCTCCTCCTAGCTTTGCTTCTGCTATATTGGTTTTCCCTTATCATTAAGAAGCTTTGGGTCACTCTAGATAAAAATGCCCTGAAGTTAATAAGGAATGTAACTGCAGAGTGGGGAACTACAGGAACAACAGGTAAGGTTACTTTTAGCACTTCATTCCAGTTAAGAATACCTACGAGATTAATTGAGGTTTGTGGCAAGTTGTGTTGAAATGTCATTTATGTTACGGTAGATACTAGGCATTTCTTTCACCCAGAACTGAATTTCCTGAAATAAGAGTAGCTGCATTGCCCCAACAGTGCCTCAAATTGGAAATTCCTAGGAAACAGTTGATGTTTAAAAGGGCTAAATGAAAGCAGTATAATAGACAAAATTAGTTCTAATATTTATTTATATTATTAAACAGAAGTGGATTGTCTGAGGCTACCAGGACTGCAAAGTTTGCTTTTGTCTTCATCTTAACCTGTCAGCAGATGATACCATGGAAAATTCCAAGACTTAAGAGTAACTTTTTGTCCTAGCATATCTAATTAGGAATTATTTTACCACTGTAGTTTTAAACCTTGTTGTCTCCAATACTCACTGTGGGTTGTGCCAAGACAATTGTAACTCCAAGACTGTACTCCCAAGAAATGCGAAACAGGCAGCTAACTAACTTTGTTACAGCAATATGATTGAATCAGTATTCCCAGTGAAGAGTTAGAGAATGTTCAATTAAGCCACATGCATGCAGAAATATCTGAAAATACACAGTCTGAGTGCTACTACAGAGGATTTTCACGTATCAGTTGGTTTTTGAAAGGTCACTTCTACATTTCTTGCAGTAAATGAAGTTGTAACTATAGTTTAGTTTGGCATCTAGTTGGGATTTGATTGGCTTGATATTTTTACACATACATCTGCACTGAAACAGTTCACTGTTTCCTCAAAAATGAAAATATTAAAGATGTAAGACTCTCTGAAGAAACTGAAGTTCTGTACCTCTGCCAAAGTTGATACAGTTTCCACAAAAACCAAACTCCCCTCTAGCCTGTGCCAATAAAACTGAGCAAATAACTCCAGCTCATATTCCACTCCGCTAGGATTCAGCTGCTCAATAATAAATGGCCTAACCTCTAATTCTTGCGCCTTGCCCAGCAGCACTAGGCAGAGGCGTTACATTGAAATCATTTGGGTGGCTAACTTGTACCTTAATTTATGAACCAAGCAGAGCTTGCATTTTCACTAACTTGCAAGAGTAAAAAAAGTTAGGGCTCTGCTAGTTTTCCCACACTTTTGTTTTATGCACTGCAAACGCATAAAACATTGTCTGCACAGCTCAGGAGCCATAGACAGCAAGAGCACTTTACCAGCAATAAGCACATTTGCCACAGAATATACAACTAAGTCATAGTGGCAAAACTGAACTCCATGTACAGGTGCATTATCCAGGATGAGGTCACCTGTAGTTCTTACTATAATATTTACTATTTCTTGACATATTACAGTGATTTTATCTATACTAAATTCTTATTGGTGTGAAGCCTAGTCTTACTCTGTGCAACAAGTTTATTCTTCAGTTGAATTAATGTATTTTGGTAAGCATCCAATTGGTGATATTTTAGTTGACTTTGCTTTCTTTAATCCAATATTATGAAAGCAATAAAAGGCTTGGAAAAAGTTTAGAAGATACACTGAAGCAGTTCTTGTTCTCAGTAGTAAGCATTCAACACTTGGTTGTTTGGGGGGGGGAGGGATGGTAAAGAAAAGACGTCTTGACTATGTTCTCAATCCAACTCAAATCTTCTATCGCTAATTCAATTCAGTACTGAAATGAGAACTCACAGAAATAATTTCTCAACAATTCACATAAATAAAACATTTGAAACTTAAGTAGGTGACAAGCCGCTGGGGCCAGGGAATTAAAAGCTTGATATGGTATACATTTAAATTTCATTCATAAAGCTTTTCTCCTTCTAAGAAAAAATAAGAATCTATTCAATCTCATCAGCAATGTAATTTGGAAGGTGTGGTGAAGCCAAAGTAAAAATCACACATCTGCATAGTTCAAAAAAATCTTGAAATAGGAGGAAGCTGGGCAGAAAAAAGCCTGCCTCATTCACACCACAGAATTAACTTTTAGGAACAGCACAGTTTTTTATTATGCCTACAATTCAGTCACAAGGTCCAGAGGTTTTGTGGTTTGAAAACAAGATTTCATAGCTATTAGCACTCAGAAAATTGTGTGCTATTGGGTAGATATTGCAGCAAAGAGTTGGACTCATTAACACGCCAAGTTTTATGGCAGATAATAACAGGTGCTCTATTTTAACACTATAACACACCTACTAAGTTCTCACTGAGAAATTCAGTTTCTCTAGGGCTTTAGATGTTCAACTTTTCCGTAAAGATATCCAAAGCGAACTTCCCTCATTTTGCAGGAAGGATACAGTTAGATTATAGAATTGGAGTGGCTCTTTATCTGAAACAATATTTGAATGCTATTTTTCTCCATATTTAAGTCTCTCATAATCTTAGTCCCTCATATCACTACTAGATTCAAACTTTTTTTAAAAAGATAAAATATTAGAAAGTTAATGCTTTCAAACAGAAGCAAATGTTTTAACCTTGGCACATTACTGCTAAAGAAACTGTCAAAAGGTTGACAAGAGAAAAAAAGATATAAAGTAAAGCCCTGTTGGAACTTTTCTAGGAAGTAAGTTAAAATACTCTCCAAGCCTTTACTGTCTATTTTGGTTGCTTTCTTATACTATTATCATATCTAGTAAATAACAGCTTAGTAACAGTCATCAAGAAGCTACTAATTCCACTCTGGCTATCAGGCATATATTCAAAGTTTCTAAGGGATAAATATGAAACATTAAGAATTAATCATTAGCACCCCAAGAAGACCCAAGAATAAACAGTTGCATCACTTGTGCTTTTTGTAACTACAATTATTTTGCAACTGCACTCAGAGAAAGAAACAACAATAAGTGCTAAGTAACTGTTTTGCATTCAAGCAGCTCCTCAGTGTCTACAACTCAGATATTAAGGTTTGGAACCAATAATGAAAAAAACCCATGAAAAATAACTGTCCATTGAAGTCAACAATTTCTTTTTTTAATTAGGATTTTAAATTTGATCAGAACCACAGTCACAGGTCTGTAAGAAGGTAGCTATAAGAAGCATCTCTCCACACTATACTCAACATAAAACATCCTATGCAAAACTGCATCACATACTAGCAAAACCTTCCCAAGGCCAAGGCAACCCTGAGGAAGTTCTCTGGATGTGATAATGTTTGAAACTTGAATTTTTTGTGCATGGAAAGTATCTGAGTGGGTCAGTGTCTTCTGAGAGGTACTTCAAGGCATGAGGAGCCTCCACAGAAATCGCAGGTGACTTTACGAGTGGTGTTGGCAGAAAAAACGTGCAACAGGGGTGGTGTGCATGAACAAAGATGCTTGTGTAGGAGCTGTTGGTGTGGGCTTGTGGCTCTGTGATGAGCTATCCTTGGTAGTGGTGGGCACTGGTGCTTGATACTGTTTGCTCAGGGGTGGTGGGAGAGTGGGAGAGTCTCTTCTAGCTAAATGAAGTACATTCAGAAGGTCCTGTAAAAATGCAAAAAAGCAACTCCTTGTGGAGAAAAGCTGTGGCCAGGTTTGGTGGGTGCCTTGGAGCTCTGCCTCTGTTTGCTGGAGCAGTGGCAGGACTGTATTTGGTGAACATAAACTAGGTGCATGACTTCTTATGAAGTATGCAGCTGGGTTTATGAAGGGACTGGGTGAGGGGAGGTCTCCTTAGGTGTGTGTGGGCATCTCCTGGAAGTCCTGTATGCTGTGAAGGTGGTGGGGTAGAGGGAGTGTGGGAGTGGTGTTCACAAACAGCATGTCTTATTTTAGGATGCGTCTTGGTAGCTAGGATCCTTGCAAAACAGGCCCTGTGGTAGGGGGCCCTTTCCCAGAGTGATAATCAACTTGAGAGCTATGCTGCAGAAACAATGTGTCACAAGGCTTGTGTTGTTGGGGCAGCACCCTCTTGTTGGGAGGCACTGGTGTAGGCAGGCATGTGTTAACAGAGAATGGACCCCTAAGGGTGGAAGGTGTTACCTGTGTGTGACTTGAGTTTTCTGTGGGGTAGTAGGAGGGTGTTTACAATTGAAGTAAATTGTGGAATTAGAGAAATAAGAAAAGGGAATGGAGAAAGAGATCCTTGTGCAGGAGTGGTGTATATATGAGGGCGATACAAGAGGCAGGAGTGTGCAAAGGTGACAATAGCTTGTAGAGCGTTGGGGCTATAGAAGGAAAGGTGGGGAAAACCTCTGTAAGCAGTGGTGCACACCTGTGCATGCTTCCATGCGCTGTAGAAAGTGCAGGGTTATGTAATGCCACTATAAATTAAGTGCTTCAAGTCAAGTGGGGCACACAGTCTGATGAAAAGGAACTTGTGGGATAGCAGTGTCTTGCTAGACAGCAAATTGTTTGCTGTGGAGATGTCAGGAGTGTCTAAATCCCCTTAGTCCTAAAGGACTCATGGCCGTTTTAAAAAGAACCCGGCTGGATAGGGTGTAGGCTCCCCAGGGAGGGACAGTGCCTGTGTGCAGTTTTGTAAGCTGTGAAGATGACATGAAAAAGAGGAGTGTGTGCCATCAATTGTTTTTATGAGTTAAAAACCTTCTCTTTGAGAGACATTTACAGTCTAGGGAAAAGTGATGTCCAGTGGGGATGGGCAGAATCCTCCATAAAGATTGGCAGACTCTTGGGGGTGTTCCAGGTGAAAGAGACTATGGTGGTATTCCTAGAGTAAGGGGTTAGCTTCTGGGCAGGCCTGCACTCCTGTGAGAAGTGAACTGCTAGTGAGCAGTGCAACCTTGCTCAAGAGTGGCGCATGCTTGTGAGCAGTTTCCAGTTGCTGGGGGACCAGTAGAAGTGTGGCTGCAGTAGTGTTCAGAGGTGGAGTGTCTCCTCTGTTGGAAGCAGATTCGTGGGCTTTTGTAGGAAGCACTCACTGGAGGATGGAGAGCTCTCTATAGGAAAGGTGCACATATGCCTTCCATATATTCTACCCCTACTCTTCCTGGGATGGGGGGCAGGAGAGGGGAAGAAATGGTGATGGTGTGGAGTAGAGAGTATGGTGGTGTTTCCAAGTGAAGGTCCTCAAGCTTGAGAAATGTTTGGATGGGCTTAATCTCCCAATTAAGAAACTGCTTCAGGAATGGGGAAAGTCTTCCCCTGGAACAGCAGATGCCTGTGTGGCTTCTGTGTGCTGTGCGGCTGATTGGGGTAAGCAGGAGCATGTGATTGCATTTGCAGACTGAATGTCTCATATTTGCAGAAGGGCCCTGTTGCAGGGGTTGGAGCCTGAGTTGGGGTCGTAGGCAGAAGCTGGTGTGCTACTGAAAGCTGGCAGGAGTTTGCCTGCAATGATGTTTGTGAACTAAACAGGGACTTTATGGGATTCTATTGTAAAAGTGTCCGCTGCAGCAAAGACTAGCCTCCCTGATGAGAGGCAGATGCCTGCGTGAGGTTTACATGGTCTGTGAAGACAGCAGAGCTGGCAAAAATGTGCAGTGGTGATGGTGTTTACCAGCAAAATGCCTTGTATGAGAGGCATTTGGGTAGGCTTGCAGTCTCTGGAAAATGAATTGGAGGAGTGGGTGGGACGTACACAGTTGCTCAAAATGAGCAGATGCCTTTCAGGGTGGCAGGGTGAAATGTGTGCTCTGGCAGCATGGCTCCACAGGTTTAAGGGATTCAGGCAGGCTTGTGGTCTTGTGAGAAGTGAGTTGCTGGGGGAAGGGCAGCCTTCTGTAAGACTTGCACATGCATGTGTGCAGCTTCCATATGGTGCGAAGGTGGCGGGGGTGGCAGGAGAGTGTGGTGATGCTATTCATGAGCTGAGTGCCTCATGTTTTGGTGGGCTTGTCTTCCAAGAGAGGACCTGTTATGTGGGGGCTCTTTACCCATGAGATGAGTGCCTCGTGTTCCAGCAGGCTTCTAATCTTGCAAAAAGTCATCCTTTGGATGGCAGTAGCCACCCCTAAGTGGGGCAGAAGCTCTCAAGAAAGGATGGGAATGTGTTGGGGGAACCTTGTGGAGGGGTGACAGGGGATTGTAAGGTGAGATGTGCTAGGCAAGAGCTTGGTGTGGTAATGGATCATGAGCAAAGTGAAGCCTGTTAGGGCAGGCTTGTAGCTATGGAAAAAGGCATGTTCTGTGAGGTAAGGAGAAAGCCTTGTCCTAGAGTGACCCCTGCCTTTGCACAATTTCCATCTGCTGGGTGGGCCTTGTAGGCAGTAGCAGTGTGATGAGTGCAGTGATTTATGTTTGAAGGGATTGTATCTTGAAAAAAGCCCATTCCATCAACTGCGGATGGGTGGTGGGTGGACCCTTGCCTGTGAGTGGCAGATGCCTGAAAGGATGGCATAAGCTCCAGGAGGGATGACTTGAACTTCTGTGCATGACCTTCTTAGTTAACTACCCCCCTCCCTTTCCCATGTTTTAGGTTTATTTACAGGGAGAAGTAAAGCAAAAAACAACCTTAGAAACAGTTAATATCATGTATTATCTTACCCTCACTGGACTTCTCCAGGGCTGCTTTTCTTAGCTGCTTAAACTGAAAGCAGCTTTCTCTGGAGTCTTCCACCCACTTTAAAGTTCACAGAAAACTACTGCAGACTGCCTCAGACTTCAGCTTCTACTCTGACTATTCTCTTCTGACTCCCTGCTTTAGAACACATGTTTTTATGACTATTACACTTTGATTTGTCATTTCTCTGTCCCATCCTTCTCTACTTTATTATTGTCTAGCAGAAGCACAAGCTACACATTCCCCAGCCAGCTCATATCCCCTCTCCGCACCTACCTGTTTCCAGTCACTTCAGCTCAGCAGAGATTTATCTTGTCTTTATGCCACAATCCAGGTGGAACCAGAAGGATGAACTTGTCCAGTTAGTTTTTTGCAAGCTGATTGTCTGAAGCTGAAAGTACTTGCAGTGTCTGGAAGGCTCTACTGGTATGCTACAGCTGGCTGTAATTCGCAGTTTAGGAATCCCTGACTTTGTTCTGTCTAATGCTGGTCTTCTTAGAATTTGGACTGAGGTTAGTATGGGTTATAATTTAACTTGATTGGTATGAAACTACTTTCATTCCAAATATTGTTGGCTGTGCCAAGCACATTCTTGGGGTATTCAGAGTCAGGGCAAAGGTGACTGATAATGTCCAAATTTTTGTTTGTTGTAGAGGAAAGAGGTGGTGGGCAAAAGTTGAAATCAAGAGGAGGAAAACCTGAGAAGTGAGTATGGTACTCTAACACCTAAATGGTCTTCACTAGAAATGTAAGTTAATAGGTACATCCTTCTGAAAACCTACTAAGAGTAATAGTACTGGAGTAATTATTATAAAGTGTCTCAATGCTGAATGTTGAAATTCATAACTGTATAGATTTATTGGTTTTGAGAGATACTGTGTAGGCTGTTGTAGCAGTCACCTTAAAAGATAATATTGTTTTACACTGAGTTATTTTTCATGACTGTTTAGAATTCTTTTAGATGTAATTACAAAAGTAAGCTGCAGCAACAGGAAAGGATGAGATCTGTCACCTCTTGCAATCAGTTATTTTTAAGTTTCAGTGTTCTTAGCAGCAGTTTTGAAGACTTCTCTCGGCTATGCTGTTACTCACCTATGCTGAGTTTGTAAATCTAGTTTCTGAATTGCAGATGCTGACCTAGTTTATTGAAGGAGAGAACTGCCCTGTGAGGTGTTAAGCTTGATTCTGCATGGTGTGGTGCACTCTGGACTGCTGTGATCTTGGCATGCACTGCTAAATTTTTGTTCCACCAAAACCAGGTTTGCTTTCAATGCCTTAAGGTAGGGCTTCTGGGAGCTGTAATTGCTATGGTAATTTTGCTCATACAGTAGCCTTGTGAGTACACCTACACTCGCGTCTACTCAGGCACCTTTGGTGGCTGCAGATACAGTTGATGATACAGCAATCAGTGAGAAGAGTTGCAATGATTTTGTTTAACTAAGATTTTTTTTTTTTTATGGGAACAGATTGCTTTCCTCATCCAGAGTTTTAAATGTGAAGAGGAGCTGAGTGAACAATCTGTTGCCTACATTATACTCTTGAGGGTTTCACTGAGGCAGGTAGAAAGCTGTGAGCCAGCTTTTGAGGGTCTGCCCTTGCCTGTCAGGAAGATAGCAGTCTGTGAATGGCTCAATTGGAACCATAGCAAAGAGTAGCTTATGAAAAGAAGATATTGCTGCCATCAGCAGTCCTATCTTGGTGAACAGTTCAGAAATGAGGTAAATGTGTAGTGCTTGAGATGCCCAAATGCCTTACTAATCGGCAATCAGTGATTTACAAAAAATACCCCTTCTCCCTGCTGCAGCACAAAAATATAGGACCTTTTACCTTTTTACTCTGGCTAGGATGAAGTATAAGGTACAATGGGCACCTTTTAAACATGTTTAAGGCTATTGAGAACTCTATGCCATCTTTTTCCCTTCTCAAAGCAGAATATTTTCTTATTTTTTTTATCTACTATTTTTTTTTTTATATGAAAGAAGTGTAAGTGTTGTCTTCCTCTGAGGCTGTTTTGGGTTTTTTTGATACCAAATAAGTTTAAAAGAATCCTTTCTGGGTAGGGTAATGTAGACTTGGAGATTCTTTACATTGCAGTAATATAGCTTCCATAGAAAACTGCATTTGGTCATCTTGTATTTTAACCAAAAGTATTGTGTGTTCTGTCCTGCTTAATCTTTTAGTAATATTTGGATGAAAAGGATCACTGACCATTTCATACCACAGTTAGTGACTCTCCTAAAGTGCAATAGCTGATTGTATTGCACTGTGACAAAGTTTCAGCTAACCTCACCTTTCAGCATGTACACGACTTCAGCAGCCAATAGAATCAGCAAGTGAGGGACAAAATTTGATATTCATGGTTAGAAATGTTTGTGCTTGATTAAGCACATTGTGCTTTTACATTGCAATTAAATAATATTTTTATAGTTTTTGTAACAAAAAGGAAGGATGCAGTGATATAATTACTGATAAAATCTATAGACTATATTTAGTTACATGCTTAGAAAGCAATGGACTCTTACCTAGAACTCCAGGTTACTTTTCTCACCTGTGCTAGTAACTGCAGTCTAGTGTGAGGAGTAATAGGAGAGACAGTAAAAGTACACAAGGACGAAAAGGTGTCTAAAACATACACCAATTTTACCTTTACGTTGTTGTCCCTTTTCTTTACCAGGATTCCTTTAGTTGTACGTTGTCTTTGAAAGATGGGGTAAACTCTAAAATATACATAATGTTTGCTTAACAGTTGTAAGTGCTGTGTTTTGCTGAGGTATATCTAAAAGTGGTGCTTGACAACAAGGTTCAGAGATTTGTAGATTAATAACATGAGTGACTGGTGGCAACATATTTGAAGAAAATTGACCTGCTCACCATGAAAGATAATAGTGACTTTGCTATAAATGTTTCTCTCAGTAAAATCTTTCTATTGCTGAAGGATTAATTTTGAATGGTGGCTTGAAAAGATCCCACTAAAGAATAATGAGACACATTTCTTTTTTTCCCCTTACATTATAATTTTACCATTTGTCCATCCTGAGTCAATTTTTCACCTTCCTTTTCTTTCTTTAGAAAACTTAATGGCATTTCCATATTTGACTCCTTCAATTCTTTGAAGCATGTCCTCAGGCATAACTCACAATATCATTTGAAAACAGTATTTTAAGTTATTATTGAATTCACAAGTGGGCATATTATCCACAAAATATTTTCCAAAATGATTGTTGGCACAGAACAAAACAAGATTAAGTATTGTTCACAACGGGTTGCTTCAAAGTTGTTTTGATTTTTCAAAGTCTTGTGTCTTGTTTTTAAAGCCGAGTGTGTCCTATTACCCCAGCCAGCACCCAAATGCACATACCTGCTCACCTGAAGGGAACTGAACCATCATGTCACCTATAAAATGAAACAATTCTTAGGACTTGCTTCTGGATGTAATTTAATACCCTGAAACTCAGACCAAATGTGTAAAATTATGGTAGACTGAGATACCTGATAATGTATATCTTTATGTGTGAGCAATTAATTTCCATGAAACTCTTTCTGGACAAGATTTGGTCTGACATCAAGCAGTCTGAATGAAATTCTGAACAAAATATAGTTATCTGTGAGGACAGAAGTAGCAGATAAAATATGACAATGCAGTAAATTCATGTTCACGTGTTTTAGTTCAGAAGGTATTTTTGATTAAGTTCTTTTTGCACAACAGGTAGTTTAGTAGATGTTATTTTAGAAGGAAAAATTGAAGTGCCTTAAGAGTAATAGAAAGTTAAAAAAAAATTATAAGCTCTAGTACTAAAACCTGGGATATTTTAAATAGTTTGGGCAATGGAAAAAATTGAAATCTCTGGGTACAGCAAAAAGGGAAAGATCTTAGCTTTCATCAGGCTTTATCTATGCACAGATGTTTGCTTGTACTCCCTGCATAACATTACACTTAGATAAATACAGTGATGTAATAGTCTACATATCCCAGGCTGCCAAGGTAATTCACCTGGCCTTCATTTTGCTTTTGACCATCCAAGAATTCCTTGGCCTGGCAAAGGAATCAGCCACTGTCCAAATCATATTCTGATGGTAGCAGCTTATTTGAGATAGTGTTGACTTTCTCTCCCTGCCAAAGAACAAAATGAAGTAGCTAAGAGCTTTGTGATCTGTGCAGTTAAGTGTATTTCTTCTGAAAAGTTTTACTCCTACTGTACCTACCTAGTAGTTTGTGTCACAATAGGAGACAAACTGAGGTATATTATTCTGATCTCCACAACCAGCTAAATTAGCAGGAAAATGTGATGCTCTGATATAACTCTTTTATTACACTAAAAGTGTGTTCACAATAAGGGAATTTACCTACACAAGACTGTTGGGGTGGGAGGGAGTGGGAAATTTATGCACACCTGACAGTGGTGCAACTAACATTAAAAACTTTCTAGTTAGACCATAGTGTTATTCTGAACCAGATTTTTAATTTGCTTCTAACGCAACAGAAATCCATTTGAGAATCAGTGTCTGAATTGTACCATAACCTTGAAGCATTATTCTTAATCAGGATTACAAAAAGATAAATGCCAGGGAAAGGGCCGTTATATTAATGAAGATGAGAAGAAGCTTTTGGGCCAAGGAAGCTGCCACTGCCTTTCAACTAAGTCCATGTGCCTAGCATGCTCTGTTGGACATATCTAGAGGATGCAGGCCAGGCAGCAGGGATCAATAAACCACAGCAGTGTTAGTGAAATTTACACTGAGTGATGTTGTTCATATATTGGAGTGACTGGAGAAAGGGTGGATTGGAAAAAAAAAGCTTCATCTGATACATTGTTGCAGCCCTTTCCCTCCTTACATAGAGGTATTTAAAGTAGGAAACAGAGTGTTCAGTGGGAATTTTCAGCAGAAAATTCTAATTTAAAAAAATATTGAAAGGTCTTTTGCAAAAAATTATGTTCTTCAGGGAGTTTTTGAGGGTCAAGAAAGAAAATCTGAGAGCCGATAGCGCTGCAGTCAGAAATAAAATAATGGCTGACGAGGGTATTACTCTAATCTCAAGCTGTGTCCAGGGTTCTGGGATGCTCAGAATCATGTAATTTCTCCTGGGAATTTAGTAATTTGCACAGAGAAGGATAGTTCCAGGACAAGACATGGGGAGAAACCCTAGCCAAGTGAGGCGCACAGGATCATCTCTCTCTGTTGAAGGTACAGGTTGCTGTCCTAGGTGATGCAAAAAATTGCAGGAAAGCTCCTTCTCTCTTCATGTCTTCTGGTTTAGACCTCCTTTCCCCAAAAGAAAGTCTGACTTATGCTTGAGTTTAATGAGAAATATTGAAATATGAAATACATAGACATGACCTTGAAAGGTAAAGTTTGATAATATCTCAAATTACTGTGAGGATTAGCATGGAAAATTACTTCTACTGAAATTCTTTGCAGTTTTGTTTTTAAGCAGGAATTTGCTAATTTTCCAGACATACTTTTCATATCCACCTGGCTTGTAATATTTTTCTTGATATCACATACTGAAGCGTTTGTCAAGTTTACTGGGATCTTGGTTGGTTAGTTTCAAACAAATACAACTAAATATTTATGAACCTTCTTGCTGATAAAAATGAAATGGTGCCATATGTGCATCATAATACCATAGCTGTCTTGTTGGTCATCAGTTCTTTCTGTGCTTGGAAGTATGTGCATTTCTTGAACATGCTGTAACTCATCACTATTCTGTATTGGTGCAAATTCCTGAAAGTCAAGCAAGCATGCTTTTTAAACAGAATCCTTGGCAACAAGAAGAAAGGAAAAAAAATCCAAAGGGCTTATTTTTCTAAACATTGACAGAGGCTACAAGTAGAGAGGTGAATCAAGTAAGTTGGATAATGTCCAGAAAGTGAGATTAAGAAGAAAGGAAAGAATCTTAGGTTCAGGCAGCAGAATGATAGAGTAATTTTCTAGACTTAATAGTGTGACACCCCTGAGCCTTTTAGTTCTGTCTGCCAGTGTACTTATTTCCTTTCTAACTTAAGTTCAGTTTGTTTTACTTTTAATGGTGTCCCCAGCAAAAGAATGAGTCACCTCTTGCAAATAGATTCAAGTTCCAGAACAGTGCAAGTTTTTATACATTAACTGAGCAGTTTTCAAAGTCAGAAGAATGCAAAACAAACAAGTTCTTTAC
Organism: Scytalopus superciliaris; assembly: GCA_013400415.1. Taxonomy (NCBI): domain Eukaryota; kingdom Metazoa; phylum Chordata; class Aves; order Passeriformes; family Rhinocryptidae; genus Scytalopus; species Scytalopus superciliaris. The sequence goes on from VXBX01000330.1 coordinate 1,684,390, forward strand.
AATATACTTGAACTGCTGTTGAACACTAAATAGTTGGAGCCAGATCCTTTGCTGATGCAAATGGGTATAATTTCCATTGATTTCATTAGGGTTGTGTTGAGCCTTTACAATACAATAAGATACTCGGTAGAAAGCTGTTACCATCCCATTTTCAGTTTTTGTTGAAAAGGAGTCTTGCAATATTTTCTCTTGAATGACTGTATACCATTACTTTCAACAGGCTTCAGATGTTGAGAAATGAAATTATTTTAATTTTTTTTCTGCTCAGTAAGTATTGTCAGCCTGGTCAGTACTGCCAGTCATTTGAAATGAGGTTCTAAATTTACTGGAGCATCCATGAAGTTCTTGATTACCAGAATCCCAAGAAAAGCTCTATTTTCTGTACTTTTATTCCCAGGTCCAGCATGCAGTCAGTAGTTAATACCAGCTCAGAAAAGATGGAGCAGGAGATGTCCAGCTCTAGGACTGAAGAGAAAGCAAATGTTAAATTTCTAATGTCTGTATTGGCTGCTTAGTGCTGTGTGCTAGACTGGTCAGAGTTAGAAATGCTGTTGATAAAGAAGAAACCATATTATGGTTGCCTCTGACTGAGTTACTTTATCACTTTCTTCAGAAAGAATAAAAGTATTTGGATGTAAGGAAAAGTTTATAGCAAATACGGTAATTTCTATTAAAATATCAGGTGTTTGAAGTTCAGTAACTTTTTTGGCTTTGCCAATATACAGAATTTTATTCAGTTACATTATCATACTTTTTCCATATCTGCATCATTTGGAATATGTAACAAGTATAAGCAGAAGATTATGAAAATTAAAAGTGTCACTCATAATTTACTTGAATATAGTTATGATTTTTATTTCTAATGTTTTATTTCCATCTACATAAAATTAATAAAAATAAAAAAGTCTTCTAGTTCTATAATGTTGATTTACATATACTAATTTTACAGTTTAACTGTATGTAGTAACATTTTCTCTGTATTTTAGTTGAAGAGATGAGAAAATGATGAGAAAAATGATGAGAAAAATGACAGTGGAGGAAACTTTCTTGCTTCCTCACCTTTTTCTAGTGCAAAACACCATTTACAGCAAGAGAATGGCAGATGATATTTTCTTTTACTGATGTTAACTTGCATGTTCTTAAAACATTTAATTTCCTTACTGATGACTTTGAAGAGCTCTACGTGATCAACACTGTAAGACAAAGAAATTAATGAGTTTGGGCATTTGTACTCAGAGCAATATCCACTGATCAGAATCTGTTCTAGCCAAAGTAATCTTGGACGCAGAATTTCTGACAAAAAGAATAGTCAACAAAAGCCCTCGTTTCAGGATGTATTAACAGATTTGGCTAATTAAATTCAAGCACTATTTAACCTATTCCATCTTCTAGTTCATATGGAGCTCTGCAGAGAAGAGAATAACATGCTTTAGGTCACATTTCTAATTCTTACCTACTGCCAGACACTGAAAGGGGTATTTATTTCTCCACTCTAGGCTACTACTACAACACAAAAGGGTTACAGCAAAAACTCAGGTTCCTTTGGAGCAGATGTTAACCCTTGATTTCAAATGAATCACTATACTTTGTTTCTGCTGGAATAGGACCAGCTACATTTAAAGTCTAAATTTTAATATACAGAGGTAGCCTACCTCTCTGCACCAATTCATTTGAGTCTGCAGCAGTATTGCATAGTCTACACTATCTCTGTTTAAATGCATACTTGATAATATTCGAATGTATAAGTGTATTGACATAGGCTGTTTCAGTTTCTCATTAGCACTGTGTAAAGCTCTCACTTAAGACTCATGGCTTTCTAACAATATTATCAGTGAATGTTTTCCTGCATCATATATAATGTAAAGGGAAGTCTGAAACTGGCTTTCATTGTAAGTGGTACATTTGGTGCTTTCCTTTAATCGGACTTAGACGTGACCAAGTGAAAACCCATTAAAAGGAAGCTAGTTTGGCCTGGGCTCTTTAAAATGGATGATGTGAAGTCTCATGGATTCTCTGTAGAATAATCAAATAGTTGAGGAAGGAGGAAGGACCTATGGAATCTGCTTAGTCAAACCTCTGAAGAAAGGCAGGTCACCTACAGCAGGGTGATATTAGCTGAGTCCAGCCTGGTCTTTAATATCCCCAAGGATGGAGACTTTACAACCTCTGAAACCTGTCCCAGTGTTTCATCAACATAAGTAAAACCTGTTTTGTTTAAACAATGTCCAGTATTTCTGTTTGTGTCCATTGTCTCATCCTTTCACTGGGTACTACTGAACAGAGTCCAGCTCAGACTACATCCTCCCATCAGATATGTCTCCGGGCTGAACAATCATAGTACTTTCAGCTTCTCGTATGAAGAAAACTCCAGTCCTTTAATTGCTTTTACTGGTCTGGCTCTTGCATGTCTGTATCTGTCTTGTATCCAGGGAGCCCAAAGTTGTGCTCAGTGGTCCAGATGCGGTCTCAGCAGTGCTGAGTGTAGGGAAACAACCCCCTCCAGCAGCCTGCTGGCTAATACAACTCAAGATGTCATGCTTTGCTGCACAGGTTGGATTCAATTTGTTTTCCGTGAAGACCTCTAGGTTTTCTCCTGCGATGCCACTTTCCATTTAAATGGACTCCTGTGTGCTAGGATACCTGGGGTTATTCCTGCTTTGGTGAAGGATTTCTGTACATCCCTTGGAACATCAGGATTAGCTGTCAAAAGTACTCCTACTGAAAGTGTCTGTTTTTCTTTGAGATTACATCAAGCTTCAATGGCAAAGTGGTTTGGATTTGGACAGAATTAAGACAATCAGAAAAACAAACCATGACCTTGTCAACTCTAAATACTGCAACCTTAAATCAAAGCTTTTGGGCAAGTACAGATGTAAAATGAGTTTATGTGGGCTTATAAGTCACTTCATCCTAATTTTGCTATGTATTTCCCTATTACTTCATAGAAAATTCAGTTTTCATGTGAGGGCTGGATGATTTGTAGAAAATGCCTCTTCCAAATTTTATTTTCTAAAACTATTTGTGCAGTGCTGTAAGTGGGTGGCATTTTGGTGGTATGCACTGGGTTCTTGCCTTGACCCTGACAAAATCCATTCAAGCAGTGATCTTTGACTACTTCTTTCCAAACCACATGATGGGCTTTTGGCTTCTGCAAAGGTCATGTTTGTTCAAAACCACCCTTAAAATTCCATCCCCAAATGCCCAGATGTTCTCTTTAGGATATCTAAAATCAGCTCCTCATGTAGGGTGTCTGCTACTAAACAGACAAAACTTGGAATAGCTAGAAATACACTGGTTGGATATAACCCAAGTACTCTTTCCTGTTATGTTTAACTGCAGAGTTTAGTTTCCTGTGTTATGTAGGTATGAAATTATGTAACTTTATGAAAAATTTCCTCAAAATTTTGAAATTTTTTTTTTTTTCCAATCTGCTAGTGGAATGATGTATTTAGACTTTTTTCCTTTGAAACAGCCTGTTTTTTTCATGCAGCTGTTGGTCACAAGGTTAGGCCATGCTTCCAAGTCTGAATTATCAGTTGGAATGTCGCTATTCTCCTGTCTTCACTGGCTGCATTTGTACTTGTGTACATGCATCTTTTACTAATGCTTGATACAGGGTAGTGTAGTCTTAAGCAAAAACATTCTTTGCTGTATGTTATTGCAAGAGCTCCTGCAGTAGGAAAATGTAAGTTAAAGAGCTTAAATGCCAGCTAGTTAAGCAGGTTGCATTTGCCACAACAAATGTATTTGTTGCAATGACAGATTTGCATATATCTTGAGTGTCTGGGGAAGACTTAGTATGGCTTCATTGCTATCAAGAAATCAGATGGCTGTCCTTATCCAGGGCCCTAAATTATTTTCAATGCATTACATATTGACAAAAACATGACAAGTTTGGTTAAGCAGCTATTTGTGTGAAAAAACTTGATGATCAATAAAAAAATTGCAGTCCAACAAAAATCTGTCAAACACTGTACAAGCTGCAAAGAATTTCATTGTTAGATGGCTCTGTCATCTGCAGACAAATGTGGTCTCAAACCTCTGTGAAAGCATTTTTTGAGAGATTCTAAAGTAAAAAATAACAATGGTACCAAGAAAATTGAAACGTTCAAGCGGTGGTTTAGATGTAGAGGAAAAAGCTTTTGCATTTTTAACCTGTTAATGGGCTATATTTACTTAAATAATTTACATCATAAGCCTTATGCTGATTTTCCAAAGAGGACTAACTCACAGTTGCTATGCTTTGAAGTTAAGTGTATGCACCTCCACCCCTCCTGATGGTCTGTGGTTGTAGAAGAGTCTTTTACAGCACAACAAGGTTGATAGTGAAAAGGGGTGATGACATTTTAGCATGTCTCAGGGGCTCACCAAAGATGACTGAAGGCATTCCCCACTACACTCATGGATACTGGAAAGATTCACCGTTCCTGGTGCTTGGCAGGCCAGTGCAGTGATGCGGCACTGAATGCTTCTTTTGATACACTCTGCAGTGTCCTGAATCTTCTTTCCATTAGGCATGCTCAGCTGTTCCTCAGCAAAGGAGCCCATCTTCCACTCTCTTTCCAAAGGATCCTGCTTCAGGATGTGTAAGGGATACAAACATAATGGCTCATGCTTCAAAAGCAAAACATCTCCATAAAATGTCAAACCCTGGAAAAAGATATACCTGTATGTGTACACTGTAGTAAATATAAAGAGTTATATCCAACAGTGTCTTTAGTACCTAGCTTGTTTGCTTGTCTCTTTTACTGAACTTCAATAGCCACTGCACTGTATTAGCTTTCCTGTTCAGTATCATTCAACTTGATCTAAGTGAACTTTTCTGCTATCATTTTTGTGCATTCTTTAAACTAGCATTTGCAAGTAATTTCATAGGGATGAGCGATTTAAGCTGGTAGTTTAATGCCTTCCCATGACGAAATTAATGAATTTATTATGCAGTGAAATAAGGAGTATAATGTGAATACCAGAGTATCACAGTCAAATTCTACTTTTGCTCAGTTCCAGTTACAAGAGCAGGCTTTGTACCAGAGTACTGAATAATAACTGTGTGCTGAGGAATGCCCAGGGTTGCCCTGCATTTGATGCAGTGTCATCAGTATTTCCTATTTCACAGCTATAAGTCTGCCTTTTATCTTGGCACAAAAACACTTGGCTGGCTTTCATTACTTATGTTTATCACAGCCCTTATGATTTTGCATAAATCATTAAGATTGATTTTTAATGTAACCTAGATAAATAGAATCTCATTGTATATTGTAAGAAATTTCAAGTTAGGTTCCTGATTCATGAATACCTGTATTCATAAGCTACAGGAATATAACGTTGATGCTTGTCACATGCATTGCTTTCATGTTTCCAAAGACAAGTTTGGAAAGGTATGCATGAGAAACCTACTACTGAGACCTGGGGTAGCAAGTTTCCCATAGCATTCCTAGAATAACAGAGGAAGAAATATGCAAATCACTTCAAACCCAGACACTTTGGACACAGCTTACAAATTAGTCTTTTTGGCATAAATCCTAGTTCAATAGCTTGATTATTCAACTGTAGTTTTGCACTCCTGCTACAAAAGGAAGGAATTTCAAGCACGTTGTTTGTGAGCTGCTTACAAGCCCTCCCCTATGAACCCTGGACCTTTTTCTTAACTGCAGAAAAGCAGGCTGAGAACATACCGCAGAGCAGTATGCTGGAATAGTTTTTAAATGTTAATGAATAATATGATCACTTTATTAGAGAACCCTTCTGTGATGTGTTTCCAGGCACTGCTCAGGAATGTATTTATGCACACAATGTTTCATTTGCCTAAGAGAACAAATAATTTTTCTGATATCCTTTGAACTTCCCCCCACCCTTTTCAACTTTTCAAGTTGTTGATGTAAAACTTCTGTGAAACAGAGCAGGGTAACTGGCAGAGAACAGTGCTCTAAGGTCTACTATAAGTATTCTTAAAGAGTCGTGATCTATTCTGTATCCAAATGATTAAGGAGATCCTATTTATGCAACAGCATTAATCACTCCTTAAGTTATGTTCCTGAACTGCTTTCATAGCTCTGATATCTTATTTCTTCATCTCATATTACATGCGACAGGAATGAAAAGTGGCTGTAAAAAAAAAAAAAAGTGGGCACTACTTCCCATTTTACTTCATGGGATATACAAAACCACAATCCTACTTATATCTGGCATTAAAAATCTGCATAACATTCTGACTTATGGAGAGAATACAGTAACATTAATGGGAATAATTCAGGTGTTTTTCTTTAAAACAGGTTGACAACTTGAAAAAATGTGCTGTAAATTAAAACAGCTCATCCAGGCAGCTGTAAATTGCATGACTAGCACTTACTCAGCAGATGACTTCCTGTGGACCTCACTGACCTTGTCAATATTGTGAGAGGCATGGCTTCGAATGGAGAGAAATTGCTTTTGAATGGTTGCTCTGAGAATGTACAAACAAGCATCTCTGTAAAAGGAGGCATGAGATAATTTAAAAATACATTAGAGATTTTCAAGCATAGGAAGAACATACAAAAATTTTCTGTATATTTAGTGTTCCTGATCCACAGCTTTCTTGCTTGTCTCACTGTTGTGTGTTTAAAGTTATAGCTTTAAGAATCACTTTTTAAAAAAAAAAAACAGTCTCAGCAAGTTTGGAGGGAAGGTCATTCAGTAGCTGTCATATTCATGTAAGAGCTTCCAGTTGTCAGCTTAACTGCACTAACATGCAAAATAAGGCTTTCTTAGCCCAAAGTTTTACTCCTGATGTAAGGTCAATTTAAAGCCACATTCATTTTTTTCTGGGAATCCAAATTATGTGCGTGTCATGATTGCAGTTGGCAATACTGGTGATATGTGCTCCTCTGCAGTAGATTCCTTTTTGTATTTGTTTAACTTAGAGTAAGTATTGCCTACTGAAAAGACATTATTTCAAAGCATAACACTCATGTTAAAGACCCTAGATTTTGTGAAATTTTTCTTTTCTTTTTTTCTCCCCATAACTATTTGTAGCAAAAAAATCATCCAGGTACATTAACAGACAATTAAAATATGATTTTAACACTTCTATTTTTAAGTTTGTAAATAATTTGTGTCCCTCTCTCATTTTGTTTAGGGTTTTTTTTGCAATTTACCTTTCAACTTGTCTACAACTTAGACGAGTTACAAAACTGTACTGTGAACTGTCTTGATTCTTGATAGAAGTGATTTTATTGGCAAATTGAAGGATTGGTTGCTTCTTACCTATTGGTTCCTGAGTATCTACTGTAATAGCTTTGTTAGCAGAAATTATTTGGAAGTTAAGCAGTGTAGCTCAAGGAAGCATCTTTTGATTCAGACAGTTTTGTTATATGCTTAGATATTCCAATACTGTGACTTAGGCAAGCCAGCTGTCGCACACCTTGAAGTGTTCCTGGACTATATACCTTGAAAGGACTATGGAACTTGCACTTTTACTCTTCAGCAGATTTTTTGAAATTTCAAATTTGGATCTTTGAACCAGGCATGACACTATGGCAATGCCCAGAGTTTAAGGTTGTCGGGTGCTATACAAATTCAGATACTGTCTGCGCTAAAGGACATAAAACCTAAATTACACAATACCCACCAGCCTGTCATGTCAATGGAACAAGAGTGAATGCAGAAAAAAACAAGACAATAATCTGTTTGGGGAAACTGTTAAGGACTCGAATTTCATGGTCAGTTCACTTTCACTACAGGTGGGAAAAATCTCATAGGAGAAACTGTCTTGCAAAACTAGGGAGATTCTAGGCTGTTGATTCCTGACTGCATTCATAAATGCAGCTGATAATATACAGTATATTCTATCTGCACATACCAAGTTTTCTCTGAAACTGGAATAGGATAGAGAAAATGAAAAAAGGGTAGTAAAATAGCCAGCCCAGGCTTAATACTGTAGGAGAACATCAGAGGATAGAATTCCTTATCATCTGCATACTATTTGCAACACAATTTGCTCTTACTCTTATTTGCAACCAAACTAATAACATGACTTTCTACTGACATTGTTTGCGACAAAAGTATTACATAAAAATTACTCACTGCTTCTGCCTTCCATTCATGTCTTCATAAATACAGAAACCCTTATTGAAATCTAAGTGCAAAAATGTTCCACTACTGCCAATTCAAAACAACTATCACTACCATGTATGAATAAATTTCATAGCTGAATGATGAGCAGTGTAAAAGTCTAGATTTCAATACCAGTGTTTATACATTGTGAACTTTCATTTTTGGTGTTTAGATCTGCTTGCTTCTACATATTAGCACAAGTATTCAGAAAGGAAAACCAGGTCAAAGGCATTTTACTAAGGCATATATCATTATGGCAGTAAGCAAAGTAAGCAGATAGAGGAGACACTTAGCTGAATCATGAAAGAAATTCTCAGATACTTTTGTCTGTTGCCAAAAAAACCCTCTCGAGTACTTCAAGCTTTCTGGTTTGGTTTTTGTTTAGTTGGTTGGTTTTTGTTGGTTTGTTTGTGGTTTTTTTTTCCATAATTGTAATTAATCAGCCACCAGAAAATCATATGATCAATAGTTTGTGGGCATTCTTGGGGAAAGTTAAGGTTTCTATCTTAGGGGGAATAAACCATGTTTTTTTTTTGGTATCTCAGCACTGTCATGATGATGCATCTCTGAATTTTGTAGGACTTAGCCTGTTATAAAGCTGTTAAAATGCAGTTTGGTCCATATGTTACTCCTTATGTTATTTGGATAAAATTCTGGTAAATTCAGTAGCAGCAGGTGGCTTATGAGCAATGATTGCAATACACATACCAGATTCTATTAAACTGTGGTCTTGGCTTTTTTTTTGCAGAGGAATAAAATTATTAATTCTATGCATATTAATTTATTGAGGATATGGGTGTGGAATTTATTGTAATTCTAAACGTAGTTCAACAAATCGAGTTGTGCCAGCCATGTAGTCTTGATTCTGAATCAAGTGTAGGACCAGTCTTTAGGTTTCATGTTTCCTGTCAGGACCGTTGGACTTCATGAGCTTCTTTATGAGCTTGTACCGATTTCTAAATAGAAGCCAACCGGTTCGTTTGTATTTTGCAGAGTTACTGCTGACATCTAGTGGTGCTTTTTGTGAGTACAAAAAACTGGCAAATTTGACTGCTTCACGAGAAAGTGCAACTGCCAACCTGATACTTCGATGCGGCCTTTTCAAAATCTTATAAAATGTGACATTGCCTGTTATAAACAGTCTTCTTTGGGGAGATGGACTGGAGGCGGGAGAGAGGGAGTATAGTATCAATAGCAATCTTATGCTTTTCAAATGATTTTACTGCCTTATACAGAAAAGGTGATTTAATGCATTTGTTCTAACTTTCTTTCCCTAGTTCTGTTATTAGTTCAGTTGCTAAATAATGCAGTGCAAAAACATTTAGAAAGAATGCTGGATCCGTTATTTTTGTATCAATCTATTTTTATTTCAACTATTAGCCATAAAGAAGCAGTGGCTATAGTTTTGGGTCTCAAAATCTCAAGGAATTTCAACAACTCTATTCAGTATTTACTTATGTATTTAGCCATGGAGTAGTATACAGGATCAAATCTGCTGTCTTTACTGCCTCCTACAGTTCTACAAATGAAAAGTTCATTTTTTTCTTTCAGTGCTTTTAATTGAAGGTGTTTGTCCCTCCCCCTCCGCCCCCTCCCCCGCCCCGCCAATACTGTTAACACAAGGAATTCAAAACAGAAAAGATGCATAGTATCCACTGTCTGTTTACAAAGTATTTTAAGGGAGATCACTTCCCAAATAGATTCTTACAAGCTGTAGAACCTTCAGTTGTATGGTGTGGGGGATACACATAACTGTTTTGAGACACTTTAGCTAATGTTGTATACATGTGCATTTGTTTTCATTATAGGCGCAGATATTAGGCATATGGATTAAAGATGCTGACCTTCAATTGAAGAGAAATTAATTTGCTTTGTGGTCATGTTTATGTAGGTAGATGACCATCATTTTACAAAGTGTGATCAGGAGCAGCCTGGCAGGAAGAGCATCATACAACACCTAACTTGTGTGGTGTAATTAAAAAGAAAAGTCGATATGAAGTAATTTTTAGCCAGTCCAGCATACATACTTCCCCAATACAGATTATACCTTTTGCTTGACACAGCCATGCATGCTGAGCTGAAGTAGGTTTCTTAGATATACTGAAACTTCATTTCTCACCTAAATTCCTGGATGTCAGGATGTCTATGATAGCAGAATTATAATTGTGTACTTAATCATTGGGTGACTAGTAAGAAATTCCTACTGGTTTTATTTATTTGATTCACCATTATTAGGGCAAAAATGTAAAATACTCCTACTGCATACGGCAAGACCATCAGAAGATCAGCATATGTTGTAAATTTAAACTGTCAATGTTTAAGTGTATCTTGCATTCAATTAATGTTTCAGATCCCATTTTCACTTATGTATGTGATCAAAACCAGTATAAACTTGGGAGCCAAACACTACAAAGAAATTGCTCAAAGGTTGAAGGCATCAAAAAAGGCAGTATTTGAAAGGGAAGGGCTACAAGGAAGCTAGAATACAGGCATGGTGTTTTGGATAAATACCTGTTCTGGGGTTACTTTTGTTATCTTCATGTATTGGATTTGTGTGGCCAGGTTTGGGGAGGGGGGGCAGGGGGAAGATACAGGGGTGGCTTCTGTGAGAAGCTGCTAGAAGCTTCCCTCATGTCCAGCAGAGCTAATGCCAGTCAGCTCCAAGACGGACCCACTGCTGGCCAAGGTTGAACCAATCCCAAATGACGCTAATGGCTTTGTGATAGAATTCTTCTGTTAAAAATAGCTTTATTTTAGCCCAGAATTTATATTTTTTTAAAGAAGTAATACCTAAATCTTTGTTTTGTTGAGCAATCCAGCAATTCGGATAAGTAAGTGGTGTAATATCTGTAAACCATAATAAGCAGGTTGTCCTACACAGAGTCAATATATTTTTTCATGTGACATTTTTCTAATATATTTTCATGTAATTCAAAATAACTTTCAACATAAGATACACTTGTACAATCACTACTATAGCAGAGTGCAAGTTTTTAAAAAACTGAATGTTTTTCAGATTTATTTTTAAATATTTGCAAACAGAGTGGTTTTGTAGTAAATCAGGGACTGATATAATGATTCTCACTGAATCACACATTAGTGAATAGTAGAAAATATTTACTATGTAAGACTTTAGCTGCCTTGAGCAAAGACTGTACAAAACACTGTCACACAGAGTAGTTTCCAGCTGAGGTATTAAGTGACTTAAAACTCAGTCTTCATACAAAAAACTCCAAACAATTCTCAGCTCACAAATGTTTCTACCAATCAGCTTTAGTATTCACTGTAAGACATGTAAAGCAATCCCTGAGAGCTAAGGAACCTTAGGCCTCCTTTCTTCATTTCTGAGTCTGATTTCAGGCTATGGGATCTTCTTCATTCATTTTGGAGAATACTTTGGTTTGAACATTAGGGCTTTCTTTTTCATGAAGCAGTGTAGATTTGTTAATCCTGGTGTTCAGACAGGATAAACTGCTTTCATTGCACTAAGTGTGCTCAGCTATGGGGCTGAGGTACACCAACTAGTGTGTTCTGAGATAACCTATGTGGTGAGATGATGGTATGCTCTGAGCTAAGACCATTGGCTTATTTGCCATTCTTTGTTCTGTCCATGTTATAGACAACCCTATATTTTCTTATTGCAGGATGTATTGTACTGCAGGTTTTAGGTTCAATACGTTGTGGGTAATGGTTTTAGGTCTGTGATAGAGGCCTGTGCTGATGTGCACATTCTTCTGATCTAGACTGTTTTTGACTGTAAAAGCGGGAAGCAGGTCTCAATGACACGGGCTGTCACTTCCATGTTTTATTTGGTGGTGTTGCTTGGCAGAATTCTCTGCAGAATGTAAAATCAGCTCTTGCAGAATCTTTCTAGCTTTCAATATAATTTTTAATTAACAATGATCAGCAATTGGATGCACAATACACCGTTTCAAATGGATATTAATGACTCATTAGACAGATTTCTGTGGTGACCTTCACTGTCAGGTCATCTTGCATATTCCCGGCGTTACTAGCAGTGAATGATAAATCCTTATTTCTGGTAAATTTGGTCAGAATTCACCCAATGTAACCTGCTGTGGGGCAAAATGGCAGTCTTAGATGGACTTTTACTATATGGTCTCTTCTGACCCCTGGTCCTTATGCTTCCCAGATTTCTGTCTGCCTGTGGTGGAGACTCATTACCACAGCAAGGACCCATATTTTAAGTGTATCATCTATATATCTCATTTTCCATTATTTGCATAGATGTACGACACACTAGAAATTTCTTTTTGCCTTCACTGCCCATTTATACTATTCTCAAGTACCCCCTAATACTTGATAAAATGGAAGCCCAACAGATAACCAGTTTCCAATGTTACAGACATGCTTTTCAGTTGTGCTGAACAGAGTGGTGACTCATACTTCCTTAACATTGTTCTTCAGTTTTAACTTGCACTAATGCAAATTAGTCAGAATGTTATACTGTTATTCCATTAAATTCCCCACTGGATCAAAATTATAGCCAAGTTACTGGGGCATTAGGCAATTAAATCCCCTTATCAGTATTGGCTAATGGAGAACAGCACAGCTATTACCATGCATGGGATCATATTTATATGCAAATGCCTATTTGTATTTGCAAACAAACGTTTCAAAATTTATTTTGTATGCTCAAAGCATTAAACTGTAGGCAAAAAGAAGCTGTCCCCAGGGAATGCATTTTGTGCAATATAGAAAAAAATTGTAATAGTCTCTAATTTCTAGACCTTGAAACAGGCCCAGTGTTGTACATTTTGGTTTCAAAATGTTTTCTTGGATTTCAGCTTTTGTAGATAAATTTCTGTCCAAGACAGTCATATTTCCAATACATAAAACTTGTCTTAAAATTGAAAGAAATTGTAGATGTGTATCAACCAGTATTTTTTAGCCAGTTACAGTAAGACATACTTCTCTATTTTTTTGTGCCTTTGTTCTGGCTAGAAAAAGGAATTGAAAGATATTGTTTCATGCTTTATTTATAGATAAAAGCTTTCATAGTCTTAATCTTATAAAAGCAATGGAAGTTTAAGCTATTCAGATGAATTTAGTAATAATCTAATGCACAAGTGTTGGGATTCTGTCCTCAGATTTTAATTTAACAAGATTATAGTTAAAGCCTGATAGTCTTGCTAGCATTTGTGGTTGACCTTTCTTTTTTTATTTCTCTGTAAACGATTTCCTAACTTTCTCTGTTCCTCTTCCAGAGAGGGGGCTATAATGGTGCTGTTGACAATGGACCTAAAAGAGCTGTTGATTGGATTCAAATAGCTGTTATGTTCACTTCAACTCAGAAAGAAAAATTTAAATTTTAAACACCTGTAGAACAGAAGTTTTAACAATGTTGAATCATGTTACTTCATTGTATACCTTTATTTTTGTGTTATATTTCTTATATTTAAAACATATAGGTAATATTTACTGTTACTAAAATAAACTACTTCTGGATGTCAAAATTTAATGAAGAAGTTGAAATGATTTGGTATTTCTTCTTCAAAAATATTGTCCAAGTAGTTGTTCCCTTCAAACATCTGGTTTTCTAAGGACTCTTGCAAGTTCTTTGGCTATCCTGCTCAACAACCAAAAAAACCTGTAATTAAAATTGCATTATACTGCTTTTATAGCTAATCTAAGACAAATTTAAAAAAAATCCTGTTGGGAGCAATGTGCAACTACCCTTGAATCCTTCACAACAGAACAAAGCATTGCCAAAAATTCCACATGATTAGGTAGAATACACAGAAGCAAAGTCATCTGTCTGAAGTCCACTGGCACCATTTAAACAGTGATATTTCCACAAGGCTCACAATGAATATTCACAACTTTTAAAAGCATGTTCATGATTTGCCTGCTACCTTATAAGTGAAATTAGAAGCAACTTTTATATATGGCTGTTGTACCACACATTAGAAACTTTTTGACACCTGGCAGCTGGCAGTGTCTCATACCGCTGAAATCTGGTAGGGTTGAAAATATATTTATTTTGGTGAGGAAAAAAAATAACCTAAAGAATAACTTATTGCCACTGTTTCCATATTTTCATGACAGACAATAGAAAATAGGTGTGGGCAAGATATGTACTGGACCCATTTTAAAGAAGTAATTTTGAAGTCAGCTGTCAGCACAGCCAAATATTTCTTGGGAGTAGGGAAGTAAAAAGCATGGATTGTCTGGGTGTGTTTGTATATTTATGCACTTCTGTGCACCTTACCTTCTGTGAGTTCAAAGTGAATTTAGAGCTTTGAGGCCATAGTGACTCCTCAGGAAAAAAAAATCAATGCAAAAAGATACTGGATATAACTGAATAGAAATTTTAGTAAATGGAAAGATCAAATGCAGCTTCAGAAGTAAGAGATTATATAGCCATCAAAGGCATAGTTTTTAGTGGGAAAATATTCCTAAAAGTGGTAGGCTTGTCCTAGTGTTTATTATTGTGCTGTGCTGCAAGCATGAATGTAAATAAAATTATGGAATTTCTGCTTTATTATTAAAGTTTGCTGCTTTCACAGTGAAGCCACTTGGTGTGGGAGCCACTGTATATGATCTGCATTGAAATATAGATTTCCTGTTGAAAATACACTGTGAAAACATGTATGAAAATGTGTCAGAAAAAGGGGGAACAGGAAAAAAGGAAGGGATTCTGAAACCAGACAATTAAATAATACTGTGAGGAGATGCTAGAAAACAAAAACTACTGCAAATCAAAAATGTTTAACATGCATGCATAAGTGAGAAAGCTGGAAAAGAACAAGATTTTAAGAAGGCTGTCACATCTTTGGGAGTGTTCTTTGAAGTAGAAAAATATGTCCACAGTACAATAATATCCAAGTACTAAATTCTATCTTTTTTACTACTGCAGTAGTAAAAGGTAATATATATATATATATATTTATATATACATATATATATACAGAATATATATACACATATATATAGACACAGAAATCCAGTGCTGCAAACATGAAATATTGAGATAACTCTTTTAAAAAATGTTTACATAATGGAGTGAAACATTTTGATCTTCTCTAACCCTATCTAAAAGGTTAACTCCAAGGTGACTGACTTCTCATTTCTCTGGCTCCATGGTTCTCTCTTTGGGATTAGAATTCCATGGATGGAAAGTAAGGCATTGACATAGTACAAGTACTGGTAGTGATGCATCCTTACTGGAGCAGTGGAACATGCAGAGAAAAGACTTGCAAAGGCTGCCTTTGTAACTGTCACAACAAAGAGAGAAGAGGTGGTTTTGAACAGGAGTCTGTCCTAGACCTGAATTCATAGTTCTCTAAATTGCCTCATGGCTAGGCAGAGTAAAGCAACCTAATTGTACTGAAGTAAGCTTTTCTAAATGCTCTTACTGGGCCAGAGTTTTTCAGATGTGATTTATTCTGCAGTTGCAGTTCATCTTTACAGTTAGTGCAACACATCAGAAAAGTGTACAGCACAGTGGCAAAGCTGATGAGCAAACGTTGTCATTTACCCATGCATGTTCACTGGAATTTTGCATACTATTTTCAGGTGACAAACACTTAGCCAGACCCACTGCTCATGTCTGGCTACTAGCTAGCTTAAATCCCAAACAATGGCTGGAGTTCTCAGCTACCTGCACATGTCATGTTCTCAGCTTTTATTCACAAACATTTCTTTAATTCTACAAAAGAAATAAAAGAAGAAACACATGGAAGCAAATTCTCCTGTATTTCAGGTTTGGGAGAACACTAATGAACACAGCCTCAGGTACCCATTTCCACTTCTGTGTCAACAAAGAGCTAATGTAATTTAATTTTTACAACATGTAAATTAGCAGTGATGACTAAGTAGTCTTAGAGGAACTATTGCACCCAAAAGGCAAGTGACCTGTTAGATACTTCAACAGTACAATTAAACTTAGTCAAATTCATGTAATTGCAATACAGATGAAGCATCCATCCTCTTGGCTCAAGAGGCCAATACAAACTAACTCTGCCCCACTGTTCTCCCTTCTAGTTACCTTGATGTTGCAGGAAGCCCCTTGTCAAGACTTGCCTCAGATCCTTACTGTTTAGCTCTGACCTTTCCTGCTTTCTTTCTCCTGGTAGCTGGGCTCACTTCTGGACATCTTTAAATTCTGTTTGGATGAACCTGTTCACAGCTGCATGGGATGTCTGAATTCAACCACAACATTTTTACCTTTTGAATGACTAACAGTCATCAGAAGTGTCTGCACGTGTTCTCTCATTTTGGTTCTTTCCCCAGTGTTTGCAGTGTGACTTGGAGATTACAAAAACACTCAGGTCCAATTAGCCAGGTGCTAAGTTAATACACTTGTTTATATCTGAAGATCAGATTAAGGTCTGTAGACTTCCTTTTTGCTTTCTTTCCTAGGCTAAGTTATAGTGGCATGTTAGCTCTGAGAGTGTCCTGTGAGATACTGTGTTTGTGTTATCACTCTTCTGAGTTTATAGTCCAGATAAGCTTAAATTCTGTCTGTGCAGCAACTGGTTACTCTGGCCTTAAATATCTAAGTGAAATGACTACATCTCCAGTATTTTTCCTCACCATTTTGTCACCAGTCGGAACCACCTCCTTCAAGCTCTTTTCCTTGACCACAATGTGGAACACTTGTCTAATTTTTGTGCTGCTTTTCTTCTAAATTATTCTCTGGATATGTGGATTGCTTGACTATACCCTCCTTTATGTGCTGGCATGCTCTTTCCAGCACTTGAAAACAAAAGTATAGTTTAAAGTAGGCTACAGTGGAGTTATGGCTACTTGAGAACCTGATGAGATTGCACACCACTGAAGTAAGCACATCTTATCCACTTTGTTCTCTGCCTTAGAACTATTGTACTTCCTGAATCTTCACTGGGTCAGTATGCCCTAGAGTCTGCCTTGCACAGTAGTATCTGCTGTTTCTTGTAAATCACATTGAAAAATGTCTAAAAGAGCTTGGTTATTTTGAAATTTTCTTTAATAAATGTTCTTACCCACAGTGCAAGTGCTCCACAAGAGGGGAGCTTTTGAACACTCAGGTGCTGTTGTCTCTCTGAGCCACCTACATTATTCTAAGACTAGTGTTGGAAAGGCCTTGCTGAAAAAATTAACAGCTTTGTCAGCATTAGATGGTTTTACTCTATCACACCTGGGACAACTCTAACTTCCTAATAGTCCCCTATGTGTATAGGGAAGAGAGGATTGAGAAGCAATAAATCGTGAGGTAAGATCAAAGAGCACACTTTATCTGTAGTATGAGTATGGTGTAGGGGGAGCTAAAATACCTGACAGTATTGTTATACCAGAACAATGATCTGCAAAGGTTGTTATTTATTATGCTTCTTTACCATCAATGTAATGCCTTATGTTCTAAAGCATCAGAATTACAAAACACAAGGAGAAAATCCTCTTTGGGGTAACTTAATGTGGCTTCAGGTGGCTGTGCTTATGATCAAATTATGTTATCCAGTACATAAGCACACGGAGCAGCATGGAAGAGAAATTTGCTCTTCTCACAGCAAGATGAAAGGGAGAATCACGGTTTAACTGTGAAATGGGAATTAAAGAGGCTTTAGAGCCTTTCAGCTACAAAGGAACTTGGTTCTGGTCTCAGTTTGTGTCTCAAATCCAAGAATAAATATTAATTTATATTCGGCCCTTGTTGAAAGAATTCAGAGAACAGAAAAAAGGGCCTAACCTCTTTGGTATTCAGTCTACTTCTGGGGCTCCACAGCAATTCTCTCAATAGTTACAGATTTAATGCGATATAGGGTAGAAATCAGCACAAGCTCCCTCCCTTCCCAGAGCTCCTGATGGACAGGCTGCACTGCTGCAGGCTGTCATTTCCAACACTTCCAATGAATAAAGAGAGCCGAAGTTTATTCACTAGTGCTTTATTTCTGTATTAAAGAAGTAATAGTCCTGTGCCAGTAATCAGTTAGGGCATCAGTTTGCAGATACGCCCGCGAGGATTTTCAGAGGCACTGGGAATAGCTAGGAATAAATTGTAATTGAATTTTAAGTAGGACTGCGTGCTGCTACTGCTCATCTGCAACAAGTCCGTGTCCTTAAGTCGGTTTCTGTCAGCCACCACACGCGGCAGCGCAACTTGGGAGCCATCTCCACCCTCGGCATCCCCTAAACCCTTTAGCTCGGGGCAGTTCGGTGCGGGAGAGGGAGCAGCGGCTGCCGGGCTCGGGGGCCGCCCGGGCTGTCGAGGCCGCGGCCGCCGCTTCCCGCCCCGGTGCCGGCCCGGCCGCTGCCCCGCTTCCCATGCCGCGCCCGGCCCCGATTTCGCTTTCACTTCTTCCGGCTCTGGCCACCGTTTCCTCATGGTTTTCGTGTGCGGTGGAACTCCTGCAGTGGCGGGATGCTTCCAGGCTAAAGGGGATAAAGCCATAGGTGAGTGGATAAAATTCTTGTCTTCATAGTAATAACTGTGGGTATCGAGGTGCAAAGGCAAAGTGCCGCTCAGGAGTTTGGATCGTGGATCGTGGATTTCTCCTAACTTTCAAGTTAGGCAAGTCGGTGCCACTGAGTGTGCTTTAGTGCTTGTGCCCGGATACGGGTCCCCAGTTAGTAGGAGGTATTTTTGTGTTTCTAAAGAAAAGATAATTTAGGTGAAGAGGGAATCTCTCTCCCTGGGAGGTGTTGAAGGCTCTTTTCCTAAATTCTGCAGTTTTTAAAGTTCTTGCTCATAACAGGAAAACTGTAGTTCTTTCTTTTCCCCATCTGTAACACTGTCCCTTAAGTCTGATAATGGCTGTGTGCTTTTTTCATTAGATCCCCAACCAAAGCTAAAACACCTGAAGCTGACTTCAGATTTCCTGCAAGGAAAAAAAAAAAACAGAAAAAGACAGCCCATTGGGCCTTGCTGGAAGCCAGCCAAAAACTTACTTTGTGATTGTGCAATACATTTCTTGTGCCTTTCAAACTTAGAGATGAGTTGGCAAGAACTGCTGCTACTAATCACCCTAAAACAAACCCTAACATGGATGCAGAACCAGGATG
This sequence comes from Scytalopus superciliaris, assembly GCA_013400415.1. Lineage (NCBI taxonomy): Eukaryota > Metazoa > Chordata > Aves > Passeriformes > Rhinocryptidae > Scytalopus > Scytalopus superciliaris. Next base: position 1,703,485 of record VXBX01000330.1, read on the forward strand.
CAAATCTTCTGTCACAGACAAGCTTGCCCCTTTTGTTTTCCTTTCCAGCAGTTGGGTTGCAGAGGAATCAGGTAGGACAAGTGGTCCTTTATTTTCCTTAGCTATAGGGACACGAGTGCCGTGTTGGGCACCAGCTGTATCAGGCCAGGCTGTCTGCAGGACCCACAGGTTGTTACTTGCTGTGCCCGCCCTTGCCAGTGGCAACTGAGTGGAGGAGCCAGGCTGTATGAGCTGCAGGAGGTCGGTGAGGCAGAAATGCTGTACAGCAGGGAATTTCTTTGTTAAGGTTTATTTTAAATCATCTTTTGTAGCCCTTTTTGTACACCTTTGCAACGCTTTTAGGTCTGTCCGTCGCTTGTATCCCCACTCCCCTTGCATTTCACTAATGTCTCCCCTTAAATGGCCAGGCTGCTCCCACAGAGGCACTCACAACGTTCCCGTCTGACCACTATAATGTAACTTTTTGTCACTGGAGCAGTTCTAAAACGTGCCTTCTGAAAAGGCAGGTCAGCGATGGAGCCAAATTCTGACCTACTAAACTGTTTGGCTGCAGGTTGCAGGTCAACTCCTTAGAGTGTTTTGTTATGCTATTGGAAACTTGTCTCTTTAGAAAATATCATTTCTGAAGGACTTTTCTTTTTCTGTACAAATGTGCTGGTTTCATTTCTCGTCTCATTTCTTGCTTCATTGTTTGCTATTGCCAATACTCTAAGGTGCTCAAAGATTGATCATGTTAATTAAACGCAGGTTCCAAGAAAAGCAAAATGCAATCTGTAGAACTAAGAAAGCTCACATTCCTAGGAGTTAGTCTTTTGAGAAGCTCTTCTAGTTTCCTGTTAAGTCTAGGAAGGTTAAATTACCATCTACAGCTTGTTCTGTACTGGGGGCATTCACTGGGAGCCCATCATGCTGAGACAACTTATTGGTGAATTGAGGTTGGCAGGTAAGTTCCGAATTTGTTGGCAGAAGGCTGTGCAGATATATGCGTATTGAGATTGTGGAGACACTTATAGCTTAGGGTTGAAAGTATGATCTTGCTATTTTTAAAATAAGAAAAAAATGAAGAAATGAACCTAAGCTTACTGTTCTCTGCTAAAGCACAGAAAAAACATTCTGGCACTCACAAAGTATTTGTTCTCTGTCTACCAAAGGTTAATTCTGTAGACAATAATATGAAAGATGCAGAGAACTTGATTAGCAGAAAGGCTACTTATTGGGGTATATAGCTCTGTAACTCAGCATGCTACTCAAACCCTTCTGGTGTCTTACTGCTCTATTCTGGTCATAATTTATGTGGAATTAATTTTCTTTCTTAGCCAGTAAAGCTGCATTACAAGATCACTGGGTGAATTTAAACCTAATGGATACTAAATGAAAATTAATAAAATGTGAAAAAGCCTGAGATTCATTAGAAATGTAATGACTATACAAGAAGAGCCACTGAAAATTAGATGGACATAGGTTGATATTGTTATGGAAATGCTCAAAAGATATGGGGTAGAATTTATAAATTCTTAAATGTATAAATTTTCCTGGAAGTATCTGCCTAAATGTATTGAATATATGGGCAACGTCTTCCCTACACCTTGGCTCTTTTCCATTTCTTTCTCTTATTAGGTTGGTACTGATTTATTTTGCCTGCTCACTTCTCATACACTTTTCTATAGCTTGGTATTCCTTCTTTCACTATGAGTTGGAAAGGTGGTTAGAGTTTTGTGTGACTGGCTTGTAAAATAAAAATGGATAAAAACTGTAAAATAAAGAAGTTATATATTATGTATTCTTAGTGCATATAACTATAAACATTTTATGTGTAGTTAGGCTCAGAGCTCAATGATTAACATTCAGAGGCCTGTGTACAATTTGTCATATTTCTTATATTTTATGCCTGTTAAAGCAATGCAAGATAAATTTGAAAAAGGGAAATGGTTGGAAATTTGTATTGATTTATATTGATGTATTGCTACTTTATGGGTTAAAACCTCTGAGTGTTTTTTCAATATACATAGTATAAAACTACATATTTTTTGAGTCTGGCTGGCTTATCCTTCAGTTAAAGACGCAAGTTGTGTCAAAATGATTGTAATTTGCACTGTGTTCATTTTGCCTTTGCAGATAAAATGATGGGAAATGCTGTTCTTTGGTGGAGCAGCTTAACTGTCAGACTCCTGTTTGTCTTCTGGCTGTGTGCATCAGTTGGAAAGCAATGTCAGATCCGAAATGAGATGGCTGACTGCAGACACCTAAAGCTGACTCAAATTCCCTCAGATCTTCCAAACAATATAACGGGTTTGGACATTTCTCATAATCAGCTAAGACAGCTAGGTCCTGCAAATCTGACCAAGTACAGGCAGCTGGTTTACTTGAACGCAGGCTACAATAGCATCTCTAAACTGCAACCAGAATTGTGCCAAAATGTGCCCCTGTTGCAGATTCTGAATTTAGAACATAATGAATTGTATAAATTCCCTGACAGAGTCTTTGTTTCCTGCACCAACCTGACTGAGCTCAATCTAGGATACAACAGACTAAATATAAAAAATGACCCTTTCAAAACCCTGGAGGTAAGCTTTAGAAATGCACCTTTTGATGGAAATAAAGTATAAATAGGGAGTGTACTGTGTTTTCCAGTGTGTGTACAGAACAGCTGCCTTTGCATCTGAAAATACCCAACATATAATCTTCCATTGTTTTTCTAAAGAAGAGGCCTAGTGGCTTTTTCTGTTATTACACACTGGAGTCTCAGCCATCCTTATGAATCAATGCTCTCCATTCCTGTTTCCCTATTGCATCACTTTGAGGCACCTCTCTGTACAGAATATGTGCTGAGAGAACAGCAGCAGCTGCTGATGTACAGGGTGAAGTGGATGGGGTGGAATCTGAGTTGCCTGGGGTCTAAAACTGGTAGCTAGCCTAAATTTCAAGGTTGATGTGTAATTATTCAGACACTGAAGATTAGTGCTTGGGCTGAATGTAGTGTCTCTCAGGACTTTAGGAACTGACAAAGAGAAACAAAGGGTTTTATCCTACCTTTGTTTTTCCTGGTAGTTTACATGTGGTTAAATACTCTTTTCTGTAGCAGAGTTTGGGGGACCAGCACAGGAGGCTGGAAAGGTTTATTCCACTGTCTTTGCACCAGGCAGAGAATCTGAATTTTTCTGCTAAACTCAGTATTCCAGTTCAGTTACATAAAATGTATTTGCTTGCACTGCAGATCTGCTAGACTCTCAACTAAATGCGAGTGCAGCCAGCTTCCATGCTGGGAACAGAACTGAAGTTCTGGCCTTCTTCACTTTGTTGCTGCCAAGTTACTGATGAAGGCCAGGCTTGAGGCACCTCAAGGCACAATCTGTAGAATTGCCTTTAGGGCAGCATGCCCTCCTCTGCAGGTGCAGGAAGAATCTGAGCACCTGGGCATGCATGAGTTGAAGTATTGCAAAGTGTACAGTACTGATCTTAGGCTGCTACTGCACTGCTCTTCACCTTCCTCTTTAATATTGTGGTGGTTGTAACTTCAGCCACCTCTGGGCTTTTGCTTTTATCACTTTATCTGGAGCAGGAGGGCTTTCAGTGAATTCAGGAATTTTAGCTCAAGTAATTCTTTGGTTTGCAGTATCTTCCTGCAGGAGCTTGAAAGCTGCCATTTCTCTATTACGAATTTATTTTAATTGTAGCTTTGCAACTAATTCTAATCAGACTAATGAAATCTTTCTATTTTTTTTTTTTTTCTGCATTATACATCATCTCCCCAGAACTTGAATATTTTGGACCTATCTCATAATTTTTTGAAGTCAGCCAATTTAGGATTGGAGCAACAGCTGAAGAACCTTCATGAGCTCATGCTGGGTAACAACCAAATCACTGAGTTAAAAAAAGGTGACTTCGCTTTTCTTAGCAACACCTCATTGAATAGTCTTGATTTGTCATCAAATCCACTGAAAGAGGTAGGAAGCATTTCAAGAAAAATTCAATGGGTGTAATTATAAAATGGAACTATCCTGATTTATCTTTTGTGGTTGTGTGGCATTTACATTATAATTTTAATCCACTGAGGTCAAAGATAAAACCATTCTATTGTATACAGCATTACTCCTGATCTCTAGTAGTGATACACATAATTGTCTTCCTCCCACTGAAATCGGCCCAGGCTGATTCCATGCAAGCTGGTTCCATGTAGATAAGAGGTCTCAGGCAAAAGCTGGATTAAGATGCTATGAGAACCCTTACCAGATATTTTCTACACAGATTTTTGTACATGCTAAAAGTGAACAGCTGACATACTTTCTAAGCAGAATAAAAAAAGTCTGATATTATGCAAGGCTGGTTATACAATCCAGGTCTCACTTCCTAGTTAATCAAAGACAACGCTCACTTGTGCCTATGTGGTATGCCATGGTAAAAATTATGGCAGAAGAGTATAGTCACTCCTTTAAAAAAACACCATGTGGGGGTGTTTTCTCTTCCACCTGCCTCACTGTGTTCTCTGACCTGCTTCTCAGTGTTATGATTCTTTGAAGAGTGATGGTGTGGCAATTCTAAACTGGTTGCTCCTCAGCATATGAATACTGAATATGCATTGAATTTCCTTGGTTTGTTTGGTTTGTTTTTTGTTTGTTTTGTTTCCCAGTCGATTGATCTCTAAAGAACATGTGCATTGAAATTACATGAGTATTTTAAAGTGGCATAAGCTGGTACTGCTGCTAAGAGTTAATCCTACCACCATCTTTAACTTGGCCATTTCATCCTTCCCTCTTTCTGAGACCAGCTTTAATGAGGCTATGCACTGGATCACTGGGGAATCTCTACAGAGTTGCTTGGCTCAGTTAGCTTGTAGTCACACTAGTTCCCTGTCTGGTTCACTATATGACTGCATGGCCATACTGGCACAGGAATACAGCGAGTGGATAAGTAGATGGGGCTGCTCCTTTCTTGGGCAATGCTACTGTATGCTGGTTTCAGGTGCTCTGATTTTGTGGTACTGCTGTCTGAAAAGCAGCTTTATGCATTTGAATGATTTTGACAAATGGAGTATTTAATCACTCAGCTGATACCTTAATCAAGATGAAGGGCCAGCGCTATGATAGAAGCTTGTGAAGTGTGAGTATTACATTTCATAGTAGCTTCTGCTTGCACACAGAAACTCAGTTTCTTCTTGGCTGTTGGAAGAACTAATAACTTTTTTGCAGTATATCTGATTTTGCACTAGTATATTGGCATTCCTAGCAGATATCAATAAAAGAAAGATGAAGAAAGATACTATCACAATTTCTAAGATACTTCTAGAGAAAGTGTTTCAGTAGTTGGATAGAAAATTGTAATTAACTTGCATCTCACTAAGCAACTTTCTATCTTCTAAAAAAATACTACTTAGGTTTATGATAATCATGTTATAAATTATAGAACTATTATCACAAGAAGTTTAAGCTCCAAGAGGCATTTGTTTGAACTTGGCTGTGAAAAAATCTAAGTGTAGGAGTTCTAATCTACTTGAAAATCTCATTTAAAAACCCTTCCAAGTTTTGGCTTTGTTGGTCAACTTTCTTCCATAATCCCCTAGGCCAAGACTCTTTTTCTTTTCCTTTCAGTTTCATATGGGATGTTTACAGACAATTGGAAATCTGTTTGGCCTCATACTGAACAATGTTGAACTTGGTGAAAATCGCACAAAGAAACTTTGTACAGAATTATCAAAAACAGAGATTCAGAACCTCTCACTGAGCTATGTGAAACTTTCATACATCAGCAAGACAACTTTCCAGGGACTGCAAGGAACAAATCTTACAATTTTAAACCTTTCCCAAAATTCTCTCTCTATGATAGAAGATGACTCATTTCAGTGGCTTTCAAGTTTACAATACTTAAACCTGAAGCATAATAATATTCATGTATCTTCACGTTTATTTTATGGATTATCCAACCTTAAACATCTGAATCTCATAAATTCACTAAGTGGAAAAATTGAAGACTTTCCCTTTCATTGGTTATACCACCTGGAGTACCTTATAATGGATAATAACAATTTTCCAGGAATTACTGCTAATATGTTCACAGGTCTGAACAACCTGAAATACCTGAGTCTCTGTAACTGCAACATAAACTTACAAAGAATAACTAATAAAACATTTTCATCACTTGCTAATTCCAGTTTGCAGGTTCTCAACCTCACAAAAACCAGAATCTCTACAATGGAAAGTGGGGCATTTTCTTCCTTGAGACACCTGAAAATTCTTGATCTTGGTCTCAATGAAATTAGTCAACAGCTCACAGGTCATGAGTTTAAAGGTCTCAATAATATACGAGATATTTACCTTTCCTATAATAAAAACTTGATTTTGCAAAGCGAATCATTCATTTTTGTCCCAAGCCTTAGAAAACTGATGTTAAGGAAGGTAGGTTGCAGTAATCTGGCACTTTCTCCTTCACCTTTTCATCCTCTACAAAACCTGACTGTCCTGGACATCAGCAATAACAACATTGCAAACATAAAAGAAGACTTGTTTGATGGACTTGACAAACTTGAAATACTGGATTTGCAGCACAATAATTTAGCTCGACTTTGGAAACAGGCAAACCCAGGTGGCCCTGTTCTTTTTTTAAAAGATCTTCCCAATTTGCGAATTCTTAATTTAAAATCAAATGGGTTTGATGAAATTCCAGTTCGAGTTTTCAAGGGTCTCTTTCAACTAAAACACTTGGATTTAGGATCAAATAATTTGAATTTACTTCCAGCTACTCTGTTTGATGACCAAGCCTCTCTGAATTCATTGAACCTTCAGAAAAATCTGATAACTTCAGTTGAAGAAGAAGTATTTGGCCCACCATTCAAGAGCTTGAGAAAACTAGAGATGGATTCTAATCCATTTGATTGTACCTGTGAAAGCATTGCTTGGTTTGCTGATTGGCTTAATGTGACCCAAGTAGATATCCCTGGACTACGATCTTGGTACATTTGCAACACCCCACCTAAGTATCACGGTAGTCTTGTTTTGTATTTTGATAGCTCAGCCTGCAAAGACAGTGCTCCATTTAAACTTCTTTTTGTGATCTCTACCACTATTGTGATGCTACTCATTTCTATTGTCCTTACCATCCATTTTGAAGGGTGGAGAATAACTTTCTACTGGAATATTTTAGTAAATCGAATACTTGGTTTTAAAGAACTTGACAGACAACAGGAAGAGTTTTATTATGATGCTTACATTATTCATGCAAGAGAGGACAAGAACTGGGTGTCTAAAAATTTCATGTCTCTGGAAAAAAATAACCACTTTGAAATGAGGTTTTGTTTAGAAGAACGGGACTTTGAAGCAGGCATATCTGAATTTGAAGCCACAATTAACAGTATGAAAATGAGCAGGAAGATTATTTTTGTTGTAACTGAGCACCTCTTACAGGATCCCTGGTGTAAAAAGTAAGTAGGATATAAAATTTTATCTGTAAGGGGGAAAATGTCTTAGCTCTTTTTAACGAGATAATTTTTTAATGTGTGATTTAATAAAAAATAGCATTTAATTTAAAAAAACCCATGCACAATCTACTTTAATATATTTACTTATATTGTAATTATATTCAGAATAATTACTAAGTTAATAAAGGTAGTTGCTCCACATGTACAGTGGTGGACATTTGAATATCTCAGTCAATGTTTTAGGCATTTTGGTTTTGTTTTGTTTGTTTATATGTTTCTATTATCAAAAAAGTCAAGTTGCCATCTGTGTAGATTGCTTTCTTTAAAATCACACTTTTGAAAAAGAGCAAAAATGGGTGAGACTGCTAGCATCCAAAGATGATTTTTATTTGCCTTTAAATGAGTCTTTTCACCCTTCTTATGTAGTGATCTTGTAAAGAAAGGAATTTTGCCAAATAAGACTATATCAAGACAGTAGACTTAGGTTATACTTTTAGAGGATGATTTTCTTTTTTTAGTTACAAGGCAACTAACTTAAGAAAAGTAATGACCATTCTGTATCACAGAATAGACAATAAGACCCTGTTAAGAACTGTTTGTCTTTTTTTTCCCCCATGTGTAAGGAAACATTTATTTTTGTCTTATTTTTGCTTCAGTTTCAAGGTGTATCATGCTCTTCGGCAAGCTATTGAACAAAGTCGGGACTCCATCATATTAATCTTTCTTCATGATATCCAAGATTACAAGTTGTATCATGCACTTCACCTGAGAAGAGGAATGTTCAGATCTCGCTGCATCTTGAACTGGCCAGCCCAGAGAGAACGAGTCAGTGCATTTCATCAGCAATTAGTGATGGCACTTAAATCTAATAGCAAAGTGCACTGATTTTTGAAAGTACAGATTTCAATTATGGGGTCATTTTATTGTATATTTTCTATCACTGGAAAACTAACAAGCCTTCATGAACATCTGAAAAGGTTTGTCATGCTGGAAAGATACTTAGGAGTCGCTATAACTTAAATTTACTTGTATATATTCATCTTTTTGCTGCAATTTTAATTCAGCTGCACTGAAGTGATGTTAAAATGAACCATGATTGATAGTAATTTCAGTCAGTGTATTAAAAATGTGGTAGGAATTCTGAAAAGCAATGAGAATGACTGATATTCTAGGAAAAATGCCCATCCGATGTATGGTAGAAAAGACAGACTCTTTAAGGGGATATGCAAAAGAGAACACATTAACGATAAAAATAGCAAATTCTGTGTAGAAGGTAGAGTGGACACTACTTCACTGGAAAGCTTTCCTTCTGAAGCACAGTCAGTTACACAGAAAATTACTTCTATAGTTCAAACCAGGAAACAGCAGTTTCAAAGTGAGTTTTAAAACTTTTGTTTTAAGAGAAAGACACTAAGCCCTGTGAGCAGGCAGTTCAGAACATGCAGTGAAGGAGTTGCTTACGCCTTCTGGGTGGGGGTAGTACTGGTGACTATGAAAATTGACTTTCAGGCTGATTAGTCAACTGATTTAATTAATTTGGTATCATGAAAAACATTTTTTGTTCTTCCCTGCTGAAATTCAGAGAGCTGGCAGAAGCACATTTATACTTAGAGATGTCACCTTCCTTCTTTGAATGTGCATAGAACTGTATGCAAGCCTGTAAACAGAACTTGAAATAAATGTGAAACATGGCCAAGGCACAGCTGCTGCACCCATGTAAAATGTGTAAAGGCATAGATATTTCTATAATGTAACCAGTAGGCAACTTTGTGGAAGAAGTGGTGCTACTGTAATTTCATTACCAAAAGTTTTATTACTGGTGAAACAACAGCAACAAAAACATACCTTCCCTCTAAAGAAATAGTTTTAATTGGTATCCGAAACATTATTGTTTCTGAACAGATATAAGTAGAATGGGAGAAGGTGCCAAAGTAGATGAATTTCAAATTTTGTTTCCTTTTCCTTTATGACTGTATATAGTTTTGTGTTTGATAGCTAAAAAGAAAATTGTAAAAAAATCAGACAGAAATCTGTAGTTTAGTTTCTTGTGTATTAATCTAGTTCGGTTTTTTCCTTAACTTACTTTACAGAAACATGGGCTAGTTGGCCAGGCTAGTCACCAGGGCATTAAGATGCAAACATACGAACTGGCAGCTTGATCTGGGAACTTCTAAGGCTGAGCAAAATGTACTCTACAAGGGTGTTCATAACGTTTAAGACTGGCTAAAATGTTATGGTTTGTCTGAGCACAATTTATTGTAAATTAGGCACTGACAATCATTTATATATTTTTGTTAATATTTAATTGTTGCTTCAAGTACCTTATAAAACTGTGTCAACTTTTAGTAGGTGTGTGATCCTTCAATAGCTCAGGAATATTCTTAAATATTTTTAAATATTTCCCCTAGCATATCCCTCATCAATTTCAATACCACCATTGCTACAAGAATGCTGTTTTACTGCTTCAAAAAACAGCTTGCAGATAGTTCTGTACTTAATGTTTTAAACAGCTTGTCGCGTGATTTGTTGTATGCCTAAATGAAAAACATTGAGTTTTAATAGGTATCTTATGTCCCATGATGACAAAAATGTAAATGAGACAAAGAATTATTAAAATAGATTTTGGATGCACTGGAATAGTGAAGGGTGTATAGATGTCTTCACTTGCTGGGGAAGTCCTGAGTGAAGACAAAAAAGACTGTTTACAGCTGAAGTGATAGATGATGATTCTGTAATTACAGTAATAGGATTATCCCCTTTGTGATGCTTTCATCTCATCTTTCTGACCTTTTCAGGTGAAGTGACAAATTCTTTCTTCATGCTTAGGCCATGAAAGTTGAGGAGGCAAGTTGGTAAGGACTGCGTGCCAGGTATGCACCATGTCAATTGTTCTTTCGCTTATTTAAAGACTAATATGTGGAAGGGTTCCTATGTTTCCTAAATCTGTAATAACACATAGCAGCAGAATTTCTCTCTCCACATCAATAATAAATTATTTAGAAAATGTTAGTATTCACAAGGATATTAAAAATTACATAAAAATGCATGGAGAAACGCTAAGGTGAAATGTGATACAAGAGGTCAGACTAGATGATCAAATTGACTTTTCTAACCCTTAAAACCTGTTTTCAGGATTCACAGTCCAAATCTGAGCTGGCTAGTTTCTTTGCAGACTCTGTTATGCTGATTTGCTGAGGAGTTGAACACCAAATAAATGAGAAGTACTTCCAAAATTGTAATGTCAAAGATATTTCCTAGGACTAAGAAGGAGTCATTTGTGTTGAAGGCAGAATATGTAAAGGACTCGAATGAGGCAGAAGACTCAGGTCTGGAGATTTGGGGTGGAACCTGACTGTTTCTGTGAATCTTGAATGACAGGGTGTCATGGTTTAGGAATGGTATTCCCCAATTTAGTGTTCCCGCTGAAACACTCTAAACCACGTGGGCTTGCTCCCCACCCCACTGTGGTGGACTGAAGAGGAGAATTGGAGACACAAAAGGTAAAGATCATGGGTTGAGATAAGAACGATTTACTGCAAACAGCAATGAAATAAGAAATGAACAGTAACAGGAAGAATTAAATACAGTACAAGAGAGACAGTTGATTCATATGCGAGTGCTCACCATGCAGAACATGCTGTTACCCCGACTGGTGCTTCATGCTACCCAACCAGAAGGAACTCCTTCCCCTTGCTCCACTCCCCTTCGCTCCTGCACATGACACGAGGTGGTATAGAATAGCCTCAAGATCTTAGCCATCCCTCTCCTGGCTACTGCAAAAATTAACCCTGTTCTGGCCAGAATCAGGACACAGTTACAGACACTAATGTTCATAGTAGGACCTATTCCAGGTCTTCATGCAGGGGCTTCAGCTGAGATAAATATGCTACACACCAATGACCACAATCACACAACTTTCACTGTGGCTCAGTCAGGGCTTTTTGGCATGGTAGGAATAAACACAGATTATGCTGCTGTTACGTTTACGCCCATATGGTTTCACTTGAACATATTTATACCAGTTTGTAAGGAAAAGGCCAAGAATATCCCAATTTCAAATCTCAGTCCTTTACTTTGTGTTCCATGTACTCTCTCTGCTAGCTCATTGCATTCCCTGATGTCCTAGGATGACAAGGCAGGGATAAAATTCCCCATTTTGTACCCTTGGGTTTTGTGTACAAGTAGCTGCCAACTTTATATTGATAATGTAATTAGTTGCTTGGTGTGTGATTCTGGGGCTAATATGTATAAAGCAGCTGTGCTAACCTTTAGCCTCCACTGTTCTTTTGCATGCTGCAAAGGACCATGCTACCTGTTGTATTCTGAGCTGGCAAAATATTTGCCCTGTGTATAATACCAACCATTACATTGTTCCCAAACTGCTGTTGGCATGGCCACACTTACCTCCATTCAGGCAAGAATCCAATGTTGTAAAGCTAGGGCAAAGTCGGAAAGGTTTGCTCCATCCCCAGTCGTGTGCCGCCAGCTCCCTGGCTTGTGCCACTGCTGTGGAGATTTGTAGCACGAGAGAGAAAGGTCATTCATCTGGACACCCTCTGCTGCTCTCCAAACTGCATGGGGATGGCTGGGAGCATCTTTAAAGGCTCGTGAGTTGCTCCCTTACAGCTCCCTTCTGCGTCTGTCTGGCACAGTGACAAAGGTGGCTCCCCACTTGGGTTAAACCCTTTCTGCGCACCGATGTGTGAAGCGGGGCGCTGCTGCCCTGGCAGATGGGTTTGGCTTTCTGCCCCTTGCTATTAGGTGGGATTCTCACTGCCGGCGAAACCCCGCGCTTTCCTCTGTCGGCTCGGCGGCTGCAGCAGTGGGTGCGCAGCGTCCGGCCGGCCGGGGCGGCTCTCGGCTGCTCCCGCCCGGGGCGGTGCGTGCCCGCGGGGCTTTGTTTCGCTTAGCAACGCCGGCCGGGCCGCAGGCGGCGGCCGCTCCGCCCGAGGCCGCCGGGGCTCCGCAGCCGGGCTTGCGGGAAGGG
>VXBX01000330.1:1720824-1815839 GCA_013400415.1 Scytalopus superciliaris
ATATACGCATTCTATACTCCAAACAGAGAGTTCGGAATGCTTTTTGAAATTTTTTTTTAATTCTATAAACTGTAAAGGATAAATCCTAAATAGTATGCTTTAAACAACAGTGTGTATTATGTTGCAATGAGGTGGTTTAACAATTGCTGAGAATATTGTTACATTGTTTACGTAGACATACAAATCTTTGTAGTGAGGCAAAACAAAACACAGCATTCAGTAGTATGCTCAGTACATAACTGTCCATTGATAAATAAAACAGGACCACGCATATTCTTTCACAATTTTCATCAATTAAATATATGGGATTACCTATATGGAAGTTGAACAAGTTCTATTGTAGATCATCAGCATGGCTACAATAACCTGTACTTACCACTTGCTGAAATGTCTCCCAGCTGTCCAAGCAGTGCAGAAGTAGATCATTACCTAATGTGTAGCTGATGAGATGGAGTACAAGCAAGCCATGTGTCCTGTTTTAGAGAATACCTGTTCAACACACATTTACAAAGTTTGACTAGTTTATAACCAAGGGAGACACGTTCCAATAAAAATACTTAAAGTGACCAGTTGTCCAAAGTCATACTGACTGACAGATATTTTTAATGACATAACCATGCTGAAGTTCTTTACAAAGAGCATATTGGGAACTTTTCTACACCAAAATGTAAATCCCTATGGATTGTTTACTATGGGTTATTACACGACATGAAGAATCCAAACCTTTTGTCTTGCTTTCTATTTTACAACGTATTTCTAATGGCTTTCATGTTCTCTCCTTTTAATGTTATTTCCTCTCATCCTCCTGCTCATTGCCTTTCACAACATTTTCTGAATGTATAATAGTTTTTTCATCCTTGCTCTTCCCTCTTCTCACAAGGTGTGCTGGACTCCTAACAGTCTTCAAAATACATCTTCTATTGGCCAAGTGGATTCCTCTGGATAGATTGATTACTGTCTTCTGTCTGAGTTTGATTTTAATTTCTTTATCATCTTTCTGTGTCCTGAGATTGTGTACATGATAGTGTACATAATTTTTTTCTTCCTTTGTCTGTTGACCTGTATATGGACACACAGCTCAAATGCTGCTGTGCATGTTTATTGAGTTCATGGGTGCTAATATAAAGTGAAAGCTGGCTAGCTGCCAGCTGATGTAGTGGCATTGTGTCATACAGGCTGCAGCCAGCAAGAAATACAAGATTACCACAGCAACTCGATGTCTCTTGTTATTCATCAGGAAGTTGCAGTGTGCATGAGGGATATCTCATGGGTGTGCAGCAGGACATTACCTCACTAAATTCTGTCCATCATCAGTGTGTAATACTCTGTCCTGGTTTTGGCTGGGATAGAGTTAATGGTCTCTTAATACTTGGCACATTGCTATGTTTTGGATTCAGTCTGAGAATAATGTTGATAACACACTGATGTTTGGTTGTTGCTGAGTAGTACTTACTCCAAGTCAAGGACTTTTCAGTCTCATGCTCTGCCAGCAAGGAAGTGCACAAGAACTGTGAGGGAGCGTGGCCAGGACAGCTGACCTGGCAAAAGGGATACTCCCTAGCACAGAATGTCATGCTCAGTATATAAACAAGGGGAGGGGTGGTGTTGTTGTCCTGCAAGGGGCCCATCACTGCTCAGCAATGGACTGGGGATTGGTCATTGGTGGTGAGTGATTGTATTGTGCAGCTGCTTGTTTTTTCTTGGTTTGGTTTTTGTTTGTTTGTTTGGGTTTTTTGTGTGTGTTTTTTCCTTTTTAGAGGAAAGAAGTTGGGCTTGTGGAATAGGTGAAGGGTTGTTACTTTGTTTTTCAGTAGTACCTTTCTTCCAGTCCAACACTATGGAATTTACACTATAGAAAGGACAGAAGACAAATTTCAGGTCCTCAAGTCTGTTGGGCTACAGAAGCTTTTAGCAGTATTATGTGACATCTTGATATCCCAAGCCATGTACGTTTGTGGTTCCAGAGGAAGCAGAAAGGTATTTAGTATACCTGAACATGTGCAGACTAAGGTCTCCCCATGCTTGCAGTACTCACTCTGTATTGTAGATACTGTAGACCTGTTGCCACACAACATTTCAGACTTTTTTTTTTTAATTCAGTGTTCAGAGAGGATGCAGTTCTGCACCTATTCTCAGTGATTTATGATGTGTCAAATTTTCTTCAGAGATATATAAACAGAACGGAAAAAAATGTTCTGATCTCTTTGATGTTTTAAAATGATATTAATTGGATTTCCAAATGTACATCAGTAACAAGAATATATAGGGAAAGTTGTGGATCTCTTCCAAGTGTTTTGTTAGGGTGCTACTCCCTCTCTGTGTGTTCAGATACTTGATCCTGCAGCAGTAAATGTCTCCTATCAGATACAAAGAAATAAAACACCTTCTCTAAGACACTAATTAGCATTCTTTATTATTGCAGTTAATTAAGATGGTAGTATTTTCCTTCATGTTGATTCATAATTTATATTAAAAAATCAGATTTACTTCTACAATATCTTGCTCTCTGAAGTTGTTTATATTTCCTACAACCAAGTATTATACTTGCATTTACATTTTCACAGTGAACCAAGATTAGAAATAGGTTTAAAATTATATATGTATATAACTCCACAAGCTCATGCCATTTTAAAGGCTTTATAATTTTGAAATGCATTCAAAATTTGCAGAAGAATAAAATTACTATATACAAATAAGCCTGTCTTTAAAATTGGAACAGTTTATTGCTACTTTGTTTTATAAAGACAGGAACAGAACTCAGCACAGATCATGGTGGTTGTCCTGGTTCTGGCCAGGGCAGTGTTAGTTTTTGCAATAGCCAGGAGGGGACTTGGCTAGGATCTGGAGGTTATTCTGTATCAGCGCACTGTCATTTTCCAGGGATGGGGTCTCTTTGGCAGAGGGAGCGGTAGGGTATTGTGTTTGTAGGGTATTGTGTTTGTAGGGTATTGTGGGGGAGCTTTCTAGTGGTGAGCATGTGAATCCTTCCCCTCTTCCTTATACACTTTGTCATTAGTATTTGTTGATGTTGCTCTTTGTTTTCTTATTTCAATGCTGTTTTCAGTAGATTGTTCTTATCTCAACCTGTGATCTTCACCTTTTGTACCTCCAGCTCTTCTCTGCAGCCCACTCTGGGGGAAAGGGGGAAGTTAGTGAGCAGAGCACTCTATGGTTTGGAGAGAGTCAGTGGGAACACTAAATTGTGAATACCATTCTAAAACCATGACAGTTGTAAAGCCTTAAATGTATTTCAGGATTCAATGTGAAAATGCCTAATAGTAGGCATTCCACTTAAGTGTATGTAGTACAAATAGCCGCTTAAGATGCCGTATGTATTCATGCACATGTATTGCTATTGTATTAAAAATGGTGGCCTGGTCTTCCCTTATTTCGCCTCTTTAGAAGGAGGCCTGAGGGTGCTGCTCTTTGTGTTGTCAGTGGTTTAAAAAAAGAATTAAGTTCACTTTTTTTTTTTTTTTAATTTTTCTTCACTCCAGATGGAATAACAAGTTAAGACCTTAACCCTAGGAGGAATCAGGTCCTAGGGAAAAGAGGTGATTTTGAGTGCAGCTTCTGAATGTTAGTTTCAAACCTTTGGCATGTTCAGTAATGGTAAAGATGGTGGGTCGCTAAAAGCTTAGAAGGTAGACATTTATTATATCACCTTACAAGGCACCTTTTCTTTTCCCTTCTCCTCATTGAGCCATGTCATTTCTAAGCAAACAGGCCAAACATATTGTAGCTGCCTCAAAAGAATTTTCTGCAGAAGGCTAGATGAAAGTTGTATTAAATTTCTCATAATTCTGCTTCATTTAATGTGCACCTACTGGAGTTACCTCAGCTAAACTACTTCAGGGATGTCTTTTCAAGATATCCTGCAATTGTCTTGACTTTGAGAAAGCTGAGGTGTAGGAACTGTAAGCAGAAACAGGCATTGTTGTCATCTGCCTTGATTTTCTTTGTATTGCTGCAATAAGTGATGAAATGCTGAGCCAAAGTGACTTCTTTCAACAGCTGTAAAACTCATTGGATCTGTCTCATGAAAGGTCCAGACTGCTGAAGGAAGAATTCAGTGCTGCTGTACTTACTATATGTAAGTATGCTCAGCCTGTAGCACTGTTGTTACAGTAAAGTCTTCAGATATGACCTCCTCTAGGATTTGCCAACGATGTTCAGTGCTGTCTGTCATTCTTACCAGTTTGCAGTCACAAAGTTATTGGAAGGGGGTAAAACTGCTCTTATCTTCCTAAACGTCCTCTGAGTCTGTGAAAAAAAGATGTGTTTTGTCAAGAAATACAGGGAGTGTGTACTATGGTTGACTGCAGTCAACGTAGAGGGAAAGGATGTGCATTTCCTATGAACTTAGCATTTTCTAAGGTATAAATATTCAACTACCATGCTGTGTGCTGGTTTATTTTTATTTTCTTCTTGCTTATGAGCACGTATACTTTGTCTTCCAAGAGAGACTTTCAGCAGATTCCAGAATTTATGTGCTGGAGCTAGAGATGAATAGGGCTAGTGGATTACCGGAGCTGGTGTAAACCTGCAGCTGACAACCCATGCTCTGCTCTAGCACCTATGCTGTGGAAGATCGGTGATGCGCACAGGGAAAATTCTTCATTCGCTTGTGCAGCACCGCATAACTTACGTTCATGTGCGAAAGCAAGGGAAACCCCATCACGGCTGAACGTCCTTGCCCCGGGGTGTGGCTCGGGCGGGCCGCCCCCTCGCCGTGGTGCCGGGGTGGTGTGAGGGGCCGCCCGGGGCTCCCGCCGCGCCCCCATGCGAGGGGTGCGTGACCCCGGCCCGCCGGGCGGCAGCGGCAGGGGCGGGGGGCTGCTCGTCGTGGGGTGAGTGTGGGACGGGGATCCGCGGGTCGCCGGCCGTGCCATTGGGGCGGCGGAAGCGCTGGCGCGGTGTTGTAGGCGGGCAGCGTGACTGTTTTGTACGTAACCATTTAATGCCCGCAACTGGGGAGGTTTCTGTGAGGGCTCAGAAGACTCCGGGGCTGCTGCAGCTCCCGGCCTTCGCTTGTCAGCGCAGGGGAAGTGATCCTGTGGATGTGCGGGGAGGGGTTGTTCTTTTCGTTTTATTTTATTGCAGTGATTTCCTGACACATTTTCTAATAGCTCGTGATGCAAAGAGTCAAGAGGCTGTCGTAGTACGACAGCATGCAGTGGAACAATATGGCAGAAACAGTATTTTGCTCTATGTCGCATCGAGACAAGAGGGGACAGCCTTAAACTGCGCCAGGGGAGATCTATGTATTAGGAAAAAATTCTTCACTGAAAGGGTGGTCAGGCGTTGGAACCGGCACCGTCCCTGGAAGGGTTCAAACAACGTGTAGGTGTGTCACCTAGAAACACAGCTTAGTGGTGGCCCTGACAGTGTTAAGTTAGGGGTTCGACTCGTGATCTTAGAGGCCCTCCCCAGCCATAGCGATTCTTTGATTCTGTGTATTATGCCAGTAAGTATAATGTGTGTGTTGTTTGCCGGAGAAGATCCATGAAATATTAGTGGTGGTATTTTGGGGATTTTCATGTTTGTAGGTTCAGGTTTCCTGCAAAGCCACCCCCCCACTTCTTGCCTGCCAGGTTCTTTGGGAACTCAGAAAGTCTTACAAGAGATCCAGTCGGTATAGTTAGCTTGAGTTGCCAAAAGTCTGTCAAGTAAATAAAGCAGCTGGAATACAAGAGGGAAGGATTCTTGCACATGCAAATAACTACCGAATGAAGCAGAAGGTAATAGTAAATTGTTTCCTTCTCCAGTGGTGTGTCATGGGAATCTGCCCTGGGCATTTTGAGCTAGTTGACCAGGTAAAGACATGAACAGTGAAGTGTGAAATCTTGGTGGTGATATTAAGCTGTGGAAAACTACTAAGACCAAAGATCAGCTAGGAAAACTGAAATACCTTATAAGGCTGAGCAATAATGTGGCAAATAATACGACAGAGCGAGACATACAGGAACAGAAGGAAACAGCATTTTATGTAGAAGATGGGCTGTGAGATCATTTTTATTGCCTGGGAGGTAGATCTTGGTGTTTTAACAAAATAAACGCTGGTCATGGAACTGGACTGCATGAATTTTCATAGCGCCTCCTGGTGCTGACTGGCCAAAAGCAGATGCCTAGGGAAGAAGTAGCATGTTCAGAACAAAAACATGCAGATGTTTTCCACTGCTGTTGTAAGAATTTGCTGTTTAAGGTCTTCCCTGATCAGAAGTTCAAACTTGTGGTAGGTTTTTGGTGCCTTATTAATGAAGATATGGAAGCAAGATACGTGATGTGGTCCATTTGAGTGGGGGGTTAGATTTTGACGTATGTATCTGTAATATGTGTAATAGCATGACAGATACCAGGATAAAAAGAAGACAGAGCAATCCTAACTATTGCAAGGCCAGTCTACAGTTCTTTTCTAAAGAAATGAAGAAAATTCTTGAACTGTTAGCTCTTTTCTTATAGTTACTCATTCACAAATGTACTGTCATGCAGTCATGCTGCTGTTCAGTTATGACCTGAGGATTTTATGGGTTGAAAATAGAAACTTCCACAGGTAAAGCAATCCATTGTTACAAAAGTGTTTCTGAGAAACACTTTGACACATCTATGCGTGTTTTGAAGAGGTGGGCTTAGCATATTGATGACAAAATTTAGGCATTATAGAAATCTAGGATTATAAACAGTTTCCATTAAAAAACTCAAAAACCCAGCAAAACCCCCCCAACCTCCCCAAACAAACAAAAAAAATTCATTCACTGAAATGTATACTAAAGTAGTTTTAGTAAAAACTACTGTTTGCTTGGCACCTTATTTGTAACTTCCTTTTATGCAGAGAGACAGCTGAGAAAGTGAACTCTATGTTAATGATTCAACAGAAGCACATAGGTAAATAAATTACTGTATGGTCAATTACTGATTTGTGCCTTTGCTCAGTGGCTGCAATAGTGAGGTGCTGCTACGTTTGTGTGTGCTTTGTGCAAAGTTTAAACTGCACAGTTGAAGGACTATGCCTGTGGAGTTAAACAAGTCTGTTTTAGAACAAGGTAGTTTGTTTCAAGCAAATGTTTGTGTTGATGGATAGGATTGAAGAATTCAGTAGAGTAACTCTGTTCTCCACTCCCCCCTCCCCCCCCCCCCCCAACCAGAGGTGTGAATTAACTTTATTTAAAATTATGGAATGATGTGTTTCTGTGTTTATAGGAAGGGACTGTCCAGAGGCTCCACAAATCAGTGTCTCTCCAGAAAAAGTGGAGAGTCTCTTCCATCAGTTTTTGCGAAAAATGTGCAGGAAGCCATCGACAAGTATACTTGGTACGCATAGAACATTACTTCATTAGTGCACTTTTGACTTAGGTATTTCAAGATTGGTATTAATTTTTGCTAGTCATGCTTTTAGTCATTCTCATGGATAATAACTATTGCACAATGTAATACAGGGTATAGATTGACCTAACCCATTTTTAGAGGGTTTAAACTTTACTCCTGTTATAGATTTGAGTATTAGACCATAGTAAAGGGCACTGATTAAGTCTGGAAGGAAAATCAGACTTAATGATTCAGTTGAAATCATGCTCGCCAACATTGCTGGTCAGTTAACTTTCAAGGAGTTTCATTCGTAATGACACTGTTAGGATTTGCCTGGCCTGCACATCTGATTACTACTGCTTTCCCTGCATCCCAGGGTGGGTGGTAGCTGGCAGGGGCCAGCTAGGGCTTCAAGGACTTGAGTGCGGGAACTCAAGATTTAAAGTACACCAGGTTTAACAGCATAAGATACTGCATAGAGCTATATGACTCAATGCTGTTTGAAATATTTGTAGAGATCTTGTGCTTAGTTTTGTGAAAACTTTCTTGTTACAGCTTCTAATGGAGTTAAAGAAGGTTTATGCTACCTTTAATGTGTGTTTTTTCATGGGATACCAGCTGAACTGGAGAAACCAAAATAATTGTTAGAGCTGGAAATAATAGGTACAGGGTACCTATTATTATTATTATGATGCATATACACATGCATACACATACTCTGAGTGCCCATACAGTTGCAATGATATATACATACATGCAAAAACATAATAGTGTAGAACAAATTGCCTTTAAGGCAGTAAATGGTACTAACACTAGCATATGTTCATAGCACTCTACTTGAAAACATACTCTTGCATCTCTTCACCTCAACAGGAATATGTACTGCTGTCCGTTTACATGATTTGTGGCTTTATTTTAAACAATTTTATACAGAAAATAATTGTATTCTTTGTTTTATTTTGTCATATTTTCAGTGAAACGCTTTCATCACTTTTATCTAGTGGTTGTACAACACCCACGGAGTTGAATAATTCTTGGTCTGGAATAAACAGCTATACTACTGGTTTGTCTACTGAAAGAAGTTCAGTTTACTCCTGGAGGGATGATGTATGTCACAGAAACTTTTACAGTTCCCTTTCTTTAAATGTTGTAGAAAAGATTAATATTTACTGGAAATGGACATGCACCACCTCATCCATAATAGCCTAATGATTAAGTGTATTAATTGAATATTTAAAAAATAGTTCTGTTTGCAAGTTGGTATCAGCACAGCTATGATTAAGTTTGAGAAAAACAAACCTGTTCTATCAAAGAAGGTAGGCTTTGGTTTCTGACTCCAACAGAATGATAAAATATGTGTTTTCAAATACTGCACAGTGCGGGTAATATCTAAATTGAATTACTTTCAGTTACAAAGTACATTCATGAACATGTGTATAAATTTCCCAGTCTTGGTAAATATTTAACTCTTACATGAACTCAGTTCTGTGTTGTAGATGATGCAGAGAGAGGTTGTACCTTTTGTGGACGCTGACCTCTGAGGCATGCCTGGTGTGGTCCAGGCTGGTGGTGTTGAATAAATCCAAAAGCATTGCAGTTGTTGCCACTTTCATTTTAAAAAGCCTTCCATGGCTTGTAGTGGTAGTTCCTAACATTTAGGGTACTGACCCTGTCTATTGCTGTCTCCTCTGCGGGAGAAAGCCTCACTCTGGATTATACAATAACCTGTGTGAGAGCTATTTTCTCATTCCTTTTCAGTGTGATCCCTTCTGTAGCCTCAAGTGCTTTGTAGTGTTCAGCTGAAAGTCAACAAGCATGACTTAAGTATTACCACTTCTTTTAGTGTATCAGTGTCCAATGCAAGTGACAAATGTCATTATGAACAGCGGCCCAGACAAGGAATCCTCAGCCAAGTACATGTCTCTACATCACTGGTTAAGAACAGACACTTCTCTGCTATTTTCATGTGTCTATGCTTACCTGTCTCTGGTTACACTGAGTTGTAGATTCAGTGAAGAGGTATTGGAAGGGCATTTCTCACACTGATGTCTGTTTCCTAAAGTCATACAGAAGGAAGGTACGCCCTCTTTGTCCTCTTAGCTGTTTTACTTAGAGAAGTAGAGCAGTGCTTGAAAAAGCAGGGAGCTTTGGTGCCGTGGGTCTTGGAGATACAGTGTGCATGCTTCATGTTGGAGCAAGGAGGAAGCTGGGAGTCCAGACACCTTGTAACTGCTTTTTTTGTGTTGGCTAATCCTAAGCAGCTGTCTGTTATCTCTTAACATCCTAGAAATGTAGGCTTCTAGTTCCTTTTTTCTAAATCAACTTGCTCAGGTCATCTGTGTGGGAATTATTTTTTTTTTCTTTTTGCATTGTGGTGTATAAATTGTGTGTCCAAAATAAATAGTCTGAACAAGCATTCTGACATGCTCAGATAAACTGATTCATGTTGTTTTGTTCATTATATATTGTAATTCTGGTATACGTGCATGTTTGCTAACAACTTAACTTTATAATATGTAGGAATTTGATAAGGCCAACACACAGAGAGTGCATCGGTTATTCTGGGAGATTGATGAAATGCTTTTTGAAGGAAAAGTGACCTCCCAAACACAGAGCCTTCAGGCAGAATGTGCAGATTGGGTGGAACGATTTCCTCATCTAAGGTAAAGAAATTTTTTGCTAGTACTAGTTAGCATTCTAATCTGAATTTTTGGGATACCCTCTTATGGATTGCTCTTGATGTATGGCATCACCAGCACTTGTACATTCAAATCTGTATCTTTGTGCTGTGCCATAGGTGCACAGTAAATCTGGGCAGTGGTGTGTTAGCAGCTAATCATTTTGCTTAATACAATGATTGCAGACAAAAGTATTTTAGCAGGATGTAATGAGAAAATAATAATGCACCATTTTCATAATGACTTTTTTAAAACAAAGAATGCAACTTGTAAATAAGTATTTGGTTTTACTGTAAGTGAAAACATACTGTGAAATTCTGAGAATCTCAGGGTTAATTCTGTAATTGTTTCTTCTAAAACGTAATGAAAAATGAAGGTTACCACATGCTTCGCATATACTGCAAAGCCACAATGTCCTCCTAGGCCACGTAAAACAATGTGTTATATTAACCCAGAAATGACCAATTGAAAACGTATGAGGATCCACACATGATTAATGAGAATTGCTTTGCATAGATGTGCAAAATTTCTAGGCAGCCTGATGACTGCTTCTTAGAACACGGGACAAGTCAGCGTTTTCTGCATTGTGCTGTCTTGTCTTCATAAATGATGGCATCACATTCTTTGGTTACTCTTAAGCCATTCTAAACATAGGCCTGCATGTGTATTGACTATCTTCTAGTCAATAGTTTGTTAACACATTTAAAAAGAATGCTGTCAATAACTGTGGTATGCTTCAGGTAATTTGCAAAGACTTGGTATGTTTAATATAAACTAAAATCAACTAACAAAGCTTGTCACACTTTGTCAGGAAAAAGAATTGTTAAATAAATCTGAGTCAATTTTCACTAGAATCAAACCATGCTTTGCCTTGTTTAGATACTGTGAAAATTAATAGAGCATGCATAAATTTGAGACAGATTTTAGTGCTGTGTTATTCAATCAAAATATTAAATAATTTTTCTATAATTCTAGAGTATTTTCACTGAGTAGAATATATTTTAAGTGATTCCCTGTACTTACGTTTTTTTGATTCAAATCTAGTGCTGTCAATACCAAGCAAGTTCAAGAGGTTGAAAGTGAATGGAAGAAATCTGTGAGATTCTGCATCATTTGCTACTAAGGGGTGTGGTACCTCCTGTGGTTTAAGAAGAAAACAAAACTTATTTTCATTTATTAAGATTAAACGTTAAAACTCAGTTTGTGTTGATTAGTTACTCAGAAGAATAACCTCTGGGATGCCAGGTTTATTTCTGCTACAAATTTATTTGTGCTACAAATTGCTTGCTGGCTGTCTTTTTTTTTTTATTATTAATTTGTAAAACAGCTGTGTTGATATATGAATAGGTGGCTCAGCATGTGGGAATAAATATACTCAAGAACTGTCATCAGTAAGAGAAAGATCAAATCTATTAAAACAAAGTTTTTTGTTCTTGGCTTACAAAATCAAAAGTGAAAAAGGCTGTTACTTAGAGCTTCATGTGGCACAAAGTGTTGTTCTGTAAAAGGTAGTCTCAAGAAAACATGTTCAGGTGAGTCTGAATATTTCTGCTTGCACTAAAATTCAACTGGCAAATTACATCAAGATCCCTTGTGAATTCTTGTGAAAAACAATTCTATAAGCAATGATTATTATTTAGCTATACTGTGTTCATAAATTATTTTATAGCATGATTTTGTGTATGTTTATTAGAATTGCTTTTACTTTTTCTCTCTACCTCTCTACATTATGCATGTTGGAGTTCCTCCATTTTCTGAACATTAATTCTAGCCTTAACTTTCCCTGTACACATTTTTGATTAGCACTTTTGCTCACATGAGTGGATACTGGAGTTAGATAAGTGAAGGCACAGCAGATATTTGTTTTCTACATCCATTTTGAAATGTTTCTTACAGAGATTTGATAAGAAAGAAGGTATGATTATTTTGCCTTTAGAATAATCTAATAGGTTTGACTGCTCTTAAAATTTATAAACTAGAATCGCAACTTGTGTAAATCAGCTTAACTTTAGTGACTTAAATAGTAGGTGATGTTAATGTATGACTCAAACCTCTGGCCCCTTCAGGAATTGCTTTCCAAACCGGGTGTGAGGTGTGCTTTTGCATTGCCTACTCTTGGCAGGTATTTGTATTCTGGATCTTTGCATATGCTGTAGGTTTCCATCTAAGATATTGCTTGTTCTCTCCTTTCTATTCAGGGTTCTAGGAAAGCAGCTCCTAGTGCCAAAGGATGAAGGCTTTCAGCATTTTCAGAGCAGAAATGATGCCTGTGTGGATACTAAGTGTTTGCCTGACCTCTGTGAATGTACTAGTAATACAAAAGAGTATGTTGATTTTTTTAAGTTTTCCTTTTGGTCTTCTCCCTTCAGAGTATGTACAAATACTACTTTTGTATTACTGCAATATGTTAGTTTAATTAAATATGCACTTTCTTCTTTCTTTGAATGCTTAATTCTCATTTTGTTGGTATTTTTTTCAGGCTCTGCATTTCAGGCTCTAAACTCATCCCAACAGCATCCCCAATACATAAATCACTGGATTCAAGTTCCACTGGGATTTCTGTGTCTGACTCAGCCATGTATTGCTTCCTGGAAGAAGAAATCTATGATATGGATGGAAAAATAGAAGAATATCTTGCCTTTGACAGCAAGGAACTGTAAATAACAGATATATGTATTTTTGAAGAATATAATGAAAAGTTACCAGTGAACCCAGTCAGGGTTCATAAACTGTGTTTCTCTTCTATAAGATACAGTTCCTTCTGTCCCTGTATTTGGTAGCACAGTGGTCAGAGCACTCACTGAGCATGTGGAAGATTAGGTATGTTGTATTTATAGTGGTTCAAAACTCACATCTTCCATGTGAGAGGAATGTGTCTTAACCACTAGTTGTTTTGAGGTGTTTAGTGCATGAAGATTCAATAAAATGAATATTTAATTTTGAGACAGAGTAGAATGAAGGCATCCCTTCTCCCCAGGTGAGTGCCTTGAGCAGGAGATTGTTCAGGGTCATTACACTGTACATGCTCTCATTGTCTGCCCTAATGAAGAATCTTAAATTCTTTCAGTGCAGCGTATAACAGCTTTGTGAGGAGAGCTGCAGGTTGCAGCCTGCATTTAGAGCACTCTTGTGAGGGACAGGAGTTATGCAGTTGTCTTCTTGACAGTGCAACCTAGGTTTCCTGTGAGCCATTTGAATGTTCAGCAGCTAGGCTACTGGGTGGATGAAAGATCATAATGTACTGTTTACTAAAAGGCCGCTATAAGGGGAAAACTTTGATAGAACTAGTTGGGCACAAAGCATAGCTTTTTGTGCTAAGGCTTTATGCACACTCAGGACAAAGACATGGTTGTTCTGAAAACCCAAGGAACCAGACTGTGAGACCCTTTCATTCCTGTTTTTTGAAAGAGAAGGCCGGGGTTGCTGCCTTTAAGAATACTCTTAGCATTCTACTCTCCTCATTTTGATAAGTAAGCAAACTTAATTTGGGAGAGACTTGTCTGAAGGTGTGTTTCTCTCCTTTGTGCCTCCTTCATATGCCTCTTGTTTTCTTCAACTCTGAAATACCTTGTTCTCTATAACTAAAACATTAGGCATTAAAAAGCCTGATATGGAAAGAGCCATACTGTGAGTTGGATCACTCAGCCGCATCTCAGTTACAGTTAAGAATTGTGCAGTTCAGCTTGAGGAAGAAGTGAAGAAGTGACTGAGAAGAGAAAGGGAGATAGTAGAAACCAGTGTGAATGTGGAATCATCTTCAAAATCTCAAAACAAAATGCATTCGTTAGTAAGAAATATGATAGCATTAAAAAAAGAAAAAGGCTAAAACTTCCTTCCTGAAAGGTGTATTAGAAGACCAAATTTGAAAATGTTGCTACAATGTTCTTCCCTAGGAGGGAGGAAACAGAAAAGAAAAAAAAAAAACAGAACAACAGTCCATAACTGTCCTGGCAGTAATGGAAAGGAAGAAAGTATGTGTAAGGCTATGGGCTCTGCTATTCTTGTCAGGCTGCAGAAATCCTTTAAAGTTTTGTCTTTGATCAGTGGTGGAGTATTGTAGATGTGTGCAGGTACACAAGGTATGATGAAAAAGAAATTTTCTATGTGATAGTCCTCCTGAAAAAGGCAAGATAATAGTTCATTTATGTTACTGTAAAAAAGTGTAGGATTTAGTTTCAAATGACTTTATGCATGTGCCATGTGTAAAGCTTTTTCCTAGAGCTGCAGATCTTTCTGTTGTGATGCCCTGGTGGGATTTTTTAATTTTTCAACTACAAGCAAGAAAAAAAAGAAATCATTGTATGTGTTTGATAGGTTCTGCTCCCACAGGTGCATTTGAATTTGAATTTTTTGGTGATCAATCTACAGCTGACTGCCTTTTCTTCTGTATGTATGTTCCTATATTGGAAGGAAGGGAAAAAAAGTCAAAACCCATAAGAGTTCTTTTGAATTTGTTTCCTTCATTAGTGATGATGAGAGCTGGGAACAAAAGAAAATGCGTCTTTCTGAGAAGAGGAGTAAGTGTGGCATTCCCCCTGTTTCTCCCAATGCCTGTATCAAAGATGCTGTGGCTTCTGAAGTATTTGATCATATCTGGAGCAGTGTCATTGGAATATTGGAGGAACTGATTAAAAAAAATTGGGAAAATAGTATCCCAGGTATCTGATATTTTCAAATATGGTATTTATTGAATCTAACTTAGAAAAGTGATTCTCCTCTACCCCCTTAAAATAACCAAGTTTCCCAAGCTTTATTTAAGATAACCAGTGCTGTAGCACTATAAGGTATGTAATGCTTTTCCACGAGAATGTGCACACATACACATGCACCTAAAATAAAAATGTCCATACTAATTTTCAGGGAGTTTCTTATGAGAGGTTAAAAAGAAAGGAAAAGTACTGACTTGTGGGATCGCTTTGTGCAGACAGTGTTTCAGAATGTAGTTAGAGTGTAGATAATAACACCTGGTGTTTATTCAAGATATGCAGCTACTGGCTGGGAAAAGCCAAGAAGGCCAAGGGAACCATGGGAAGCTCAGGATGAGAAAGTAAAAATAATGAGATAGGCAATTAGCAATAACAAGACATAGTGAGTGAGTTTGCCAACCAATCATGGTCTGAATAAGGGCCCATGGACAGTGGCCAGTAGCCAATTGCTCTGCATACAGAAACGTGTGTACGGTAGTAAAAAAGGTATATATAGCAGTAGAAGTTTCGAATAAAGTTGGATTTGAATATGCATCATATTGATTTGTCAAGTTCATTCCCGCTCGTGAGGTTAATCCCCGGCACTGACTGAAATAGATTAATTTCTGGAGAGCATGTTTAAAAAACTAAAAATCTTACTTGCTTGAGATGCAAATTGATTCTGTTAGTAGTGGATCACTAACATGTGTGATCTGAATCTGAAACCTAGGAATCAAAGTCTCCTAGTCATCATTGTTTGAACTTTGTTAACGAAAAGTACCCTTAGGTAGGTCATTAAAATGACATGATAGACAGTCTTGCTGACGTGCAGGAATTAATAAGTTTACTCCAGGATAAAGAAATAGTGACATATGTAATTTTATTAGGTATTCATATTCTGTCAGTCTGTAGCAAAGAAAAGCAAAAGCTGGAAATATTAACTGGAAGTGAAAATGTATTTATTGTGCATATGTCATCTTTGGAGGCTGAGGGAAATTTCCATTCTTTCAATGTATTTTAAAAGGACAGAAATAATAGAATACCTGAGGGTGGGTTTTGGAAGTTACGTGAAGTGTGAGGTACACCAAACCTCGAATATGAGTACAACAAAGTAAGAAATAGCAAAACTTCTCAGAATGCTTGCAGCATCAGAATTTAACATTTCAGGTGTTACTGAAATGTAAAAGTTCTTTTGGCATCACAGGTGAATTGTTTAGCTCTCAATATTATAGTTTAGGGAGGATAGCTTGGCAGTATTATGATAGGTTTGCCCTTTTATCTTTTTGAAGGTCATAAACTTATGACAAATAGCTAGTTACCAAAGTATCTCAACTAGGAAGGAAAAGAAGGTAATAGAAATAAGATGGTAGTTTATACCCAAAATGAAACAGTGTGTAGCTGCTGTTAGACAATGGTAGTATCATTAGACTTTTCATTTAATACATATTTTTAAGTTTTTTTTTTGTTGCTTAAAAAGAAAAATCTTTGGAGATTTTTAAATAACATTTCAAAAGTCATAACAATATTTTCTTAAACAACCACTTCCAACTCTACCTTGTACACAAACTTGTATGTCAGTGTCAGAGAAAGTATAAACAGATGGGAATACTTTTAGAAAAAACATAATTTATGGTAGCTTTTTAAGTAACATGGAAAGTTAAAACTATATGAAAGTCTTTGTTTACTGTGAACTGCAGTATTTTCTGAAACCAACAAATGATGGCTGGTAAACATACAGCTTTCTTCTTACTCCCTCTACTTTTTTGCTATTGTGCAGAGTGTAACAAAAAATCAGAAAAACTGAGAACTGTTACAGCAAAAGTGCCGCATTTGCCAGTCATTCATATAACAGATGCTGGGAGTATTCCTCTTTCCAGAGGCTCTGAAGCACGAAGTGTGTCTTTTGGCTCTTACTCGGTTTCATCGCAGGTAAAAATAAAACATTACTTCCTGTGAAATGGTGTTCTTTTTTTTCTGCAAACCTTGGACAGTCTTGGTTGAAACTTGAAAAGGCTCTTTTTTTTCTCTGGTTTTTTTTTAATAGCAGTTAGGTGTACTTAAATTCATCTAATTTAAAATGAGGGTTAAATGTGGATTCTTTGTTCATTGTCATTTGTTTTTCTTTGGTGGTTCTTAAAGGTGCCATTTACTACTAAGATATTGCTGCAGTTGCTTTGCAAAGAAAGTCCTGTTAGACTGCATTCTGTCCTTTGAAACTAATTGTGCTTTATTGTGGTTCACTCATTTCTTCTTGGTAGAATTAAGAGAAGAGACCAGGCTCTTCTCTGGACTACAGGGATGTGAAGTTGCAACCTGAAGTGCTTTACTCGTGATCCTCTGAATTTCAGACTCTCTCATTGCTTCTCTTTTTCCTTGCCTCTTGTGAAAGGGGACTCTGCAGTACACCCACCAGCATGTTGGCATTAGGCCTTTCCTGTCTGTGGAAGCTCATGTTTATATGATAAAATGTCCTATTTTGTTCTCCTTGCTGCCTCCTCCCTCTGTCACCTGTTTTGCATATATGTTTCCTTTTTCAGCCACGGTTTCTGTTTGGGTTTTTTTTCCCTGTCTCTCTTTATTGAGTTCAAGTAACTTCATTCTCTTCCATCTTCTCTTTTTCCATGCTTGTTAAACAGTGAGAGAAGGAACACAGAAAAGATAGCACAGCAGTCTTGGTTCTCCCTGTTATGTGCTTTGTTCTGTAGTGGTCCCAGCAGCCAGAAGTAAAATGCTTAGATAAATAATGCCCAGACTCTGTGCCCTGTGCAGAGGGAAAACGGAAACTTTGGAGAATCAAACCATCTTCAGCTGAAACACACTGTAAATTGAGATGCAATTCAGTAACTAAATTATGCAAGTCATATTGCTAAAAATCTGTTTAAAATAAGCAAAATGACATAGTTAAACATCTACTGAGAATTCTACTAAACCATCTTAATAGAAACTTTTCTGAAAAACAAGTAAAATATCTCATAACTATGTGCTTTTTGAGGTCTTCCTTCAAAAATAAAATAAAAGTTAATGCATAGTTATTGGTTTTAATAGGTTCACCGTTTCTCCAGCAACTTCTGTAGTGATTTGAATGGTGTGATGACAATTCAAGCAAAACCGCTCCAGCAGAGGCATATTACCAGAGCAGAAAAACTACAGTAGGTTTTGATACTGACGTTTTCAAAATATGACATAATTCATACTACATAAAAAATGTTCTGCAATTAGAAAAGGACAATAAGAAGGCAGTGATCTTGTTTGTGTGTAGTACTGATGTGATAATGATTTGCAGAGGTTGAAATGATACACTGTTAAATCCTTTTTTTTCCTGATCCTAATTCCTTATTTCTTTCTCTTTCCCTAGGAATGAGCAAGAAGACAAACAGCAGAGCACTGCCTCCAGTGCTCCCAATTCAGCATATGCTAGGTTGGGGAGAATTTCTGATAACATTGTTCTCTCATCATCTCGGGCACTGCTGGCATCTTCTAGGAAACTACCAAACCATCTTAGGTTACCTTCTCTTACCTCTGACTTACTCTGCTCAAAAGTTCCTAATACGTACAATGAGGAAATCCTTAGAGGAACGAAATTGTAAGTTTTTGTTTTATTCCTTGCTTTTCTTAGAACTTTACTGAAAGTTCACCAATGAAGAATTTTGCAAAATACTTGAGAATTAACCCACAATTTATTATTAATTCTAGATTTCAGAGGGAAAAAGAAAGCAATCCAAACCATGCTTTTTTGGGAAAGGCATTTGTTTTATTTTTTAATTGCTGTATTAGGTGCTTGTAGCCAAATTCTATAAAGAAATGTACTACTTAGTAATTTCATATTACTTCTGTGAAGAAATCTGTAGTATGAATTTTCCTAAAAGAGGAACACTTAAAATTCTGTAGGGTTGCCAGCTCAGATCATTTGTCTTCTGCTCGTGCACCGGCAACCCAGAACAAGTTACCACCAATAAACTCTGAGGCTGTTGAACAGTGTCTTTCAGTACCTCGACTGCAGCAGAGTTCTGTAAGTTGTATTCATTTTTGTACTTGTGAAGAAGCTATTTCAAAATAAATTGCTCTGTGTCAGTGGTTGAAATGAGCAGTTTTACAGTTTGTGTTGGTTCGTATTTAAAACATGATTTTAACATGGTAATGTGTGTTCCATTGGGGTATGATTACAGTGCAAGAGAAGCCAGTTTAAAACCTCAGGTCACAAACAGATCATGGGGGAAGGACTTCTCTGACAACAGAAGAATCTGGTTAAAAAAAAAAGAAAAACAACAAAGCAACAAGATAGTAACCTTGCACTTTTATGCATCTGGATTTAAATACCTCCTTTCAGTGTTTTATTCACTAATTTTAGGTTATCAGAAGTGGAAAATTTTACTGACTGAAGTAGAAAAGGATACCAACTGAGCAAAACAGATCTTCTTATACTGGCCTATATTTTGAAGATTGGGGAAGTCATAAATTACCAGAATGAAAGTAGCTTGACATGTTGATATTATTCTTCTGAATAGTATTTTGTATTGAGACAAATGTAAAGTCTTATTATTTTAATTTTAATTCATAGAAGCCTTTGGGAATTATAGACTAACATTAGGGAACAGTCTCACATCTGTTTGAAAAACATGAGAACCCATAAACTGGTGCTTTTTGGTAATGAAAACATTTTTTTTTCTCTCCTTATATATTTTTGTGTGGCAAAAGAAAAAGTATTTTAACTGACTGAGTTACTGCATTCTCTTAATGTTCTTTTGAATTCTCTCAGCATCAAGGACAATATGCTCTTAGCAGAGTGTCAAGCGCAGTGCCTGGCAGGACAGAGCAACCGCCACTCAAAGAAAAAACTGTTATTGTTAATCAGTTTTCAAGGCCCAACACAACTCATACATTCAGGGTATGTTACAGTGTAAGTAAGGACATGGAAGAGGGAAGAAGCTTTCATTTGTACCTACTGTTGGTCTGCAGAAGGTCTCATTTCTGGATCTTTCCTGACTTCTGATGTGCAGGGATTCTTGCTACCTGTAGAGAGGAGGATGTTAAAATTCTTGGGGAGCGTGTGGGACTATTGTGTGGGGAAGAATTTTTTTTCAAGTTGAATGCATCAAACTGTTCCTTTGAGGGTTGTATCTGTATTAAGGGATGTGCAGCCTTCCTTTGAGGGAGCCTGTGTTAGAGATGCGCAGTTTTAGTGCTGCTTGGAGCTTTGCACTTTGGTAGGATTCAGTCTGCTGGACTAGATTGTAAAAACCATAATCAAACATTTCAGTAAGTAAGTGTATTACATTAGCTAATAGTATTTCTTTCCTTTTTACAGAGAGACACACCTCAGAAGAGATCACTAACTCCCATAGATATTGCTAATCACAGAGGGATGGGTCAGGGATTTTTGATAACAGGTAGGCTTTGGAGGGCAAAAGGCCAACAAAGCTTATTAACCCATCATACAGTCAAAAAGTAAAGTGCTCAGTGAGAGCCATCTCGGCATAAAAGAGTAACAGTTCTTCTCACTTGGTCTGAGGTAGTTCTAACTCTGGTAGCAATCCTGTAAAGTTTGTTTTTGTTGTTACAATGTGGATGGAAAAGGTTTCCCCCTCGTCTCATCTCACTGTGTCTCATCTCGTCTTTTTGCATAGGCTAAATATTTTTGCAGCTGCTAGAGTAGTAACACAGATGCATGCTTGTAAGCTGTTCATGAAAAATTTTACTTTAGCTCCCAAATTAGTAAACTTTTTTAGTGAAGAAAAAATAAATATGAAAACTATAATTTTTAATAGAAGTATAAAGCTCTCTTAAATTAAAAAAAAATCAATATTGATTTACAACTATGTCTTTCAACTGTAATACCAAAAAATAGACCAATGCTGTGTGGATAATTTTGTTTCATTTTTACAGTAAAGCTGTCTGAATAGTTCCTGACTTATTTTGAGTCCTTGTATGTAAGCCTTATTTGTTTGGAAGTTCCTTGAGTTTAAACAATTACATCATTGACATAATTATATAAAAGGTGATGTAAAAAAAAAAAGGCAGGGTAGCAGACATTGTCTGAGCAGACTTGTAGAAGTAACTCATACATAAACTTGGAGTGGTCTTCAGAAATTACGACAATTAACAGTGTTTTATATTTTCCAGGCTCACAGCATTACTACAGATCCGTTCAGCGAAATCCTGCAAACTCAAGAAAGAGATTTCAGATCACTTCCTAACCCATTTTAGGAAGAAACAGAAGCTCTTCTCTGAATGACTGACTGAAGGGATAAATTTGCCACCTACTAGCTTTGTGTAACAAAGAAGGTGTGCAGTATGTGGGTGCCTACTGAGCCCTGCAATCTTCAGGATGCCTGCATTGCCTTCTTTTACAATTGTCTGACCAGAGGTTAGATTAAAAATTATAGCAAAATGAAATAAATGGTTGAGGTGTCCACTCTGTTTGAAGTGTCAAGGTGCTGTTGCTGCACTTTCTTCTCAGGCATTCCTCCTTTTTCTGTCTTTCAATGGGAATTATTATTCTAGGTGTGTGTGTGGCTAGCCGTCGCGAATGACGATGCTTTTTATGCCTGCGCGAATGGATTTATTACGTGGAGCTCAGCGTGCGCGGAACTGGCCCCACCCCCTTTAGCCCTGGGACAGTCTAAGCCTTGGCCGGGGCGAGCCCGGACGAAGTTGGCAGAGCGAGACCCGCAGGGCTCGAACCGGCATCCTTCCGAGAAGGAGCACGGATCCAGGGGCGGCGGCTTTACCCACACGGCCACAGCCGCCGGCATTCTAGGTATAGAAGCAAGTAAGTTACATTTAGGCCATAAAGTCCTACTCCCTCTTTTTTTTTGTTTGCTCAGTGTTAAAGATGCCCTAATCTAGCTAAACATCAGTTGTACATCAAATAATAAATCCTTTTAAATAGGAGTTTGCAGTACTTCCTCCTTAATGACTGTTTTAACGTTCCCCATTTTTCAGTCTGTCTGCTTATTGCAGCTGGTTTCTTACAAATATTGGCTATCCCTACTTTTTATTTGTCCTTTAATTCTTTTGTAATGGGATTAATTTATTGCTTTTACTTACACAGTTCTAATTGTCAGTAACTGTGGGAATTGTTGGGATAAATTTTGTTTATAGGAAATAATTTTTTCCCTGCCAGTCTGAACATGCTTATAGA
The DNA here is from genome assembly GCA_013400415.1 of Scytalopus superciliaris. Classification (NCBI taxonomy): domain Eukaryota; kingdom Metazoa; phylum Chordata; class Aves; order Passeriformes; family Rhinocryptidae; genus Scytalopus; species Scytalopus superciliaris. The sequence continues at coordinate 1,742,634 of VXBX01000330.1, forward strand.
TGCTGAGCAATAGAACCAGCATGCTGGCAAGTCTGTAACACTGTTCCCACTTCTTGAGATTTCTTATAAAATAAGAAATTGTTATTCCAAAAATTAATGATCTTTTTCAATAAGAAAGCCTTTAACAAGAAAATACATACTTAACTGATGAAAGCATTATTTTGTACCTCTGTATGTAAACCCAAGCAAAGAAGAGGTTGGAATTATGTTCTGTCCAGACATCAAAGCACTGATCACATTCCTTGGTATGAGTACTGTGTGCATTCACAGCCAGGGATTCCTCCTTCCATCAGAGAGCAAGCAGTTGAAGCGGATGTGGTTGAAGTGCTGTTAAAGGCTAAAGGAAGGAGGAAAAAAAAGTTACTTGCCTGTATTGTGCAGTTAGGACTAGTAACAGTCTCTTCCACTTGGGAACTAATAGCAGTTGTCCTCACTTTTTTTTTGAATGTTCAAGTATTGGTAATCCAAGGCACAAAGCATTTGTCATCATATTTTATATCTATACTGTTAATGAGATTTCTGTTTTATGTAAATGGTCTTTAAGCACTGAATTCTTTTGAATACTGGCTTAGCATTTTTCTTCTTTGACTACACTAAGTTTACTCACTGGTGATGATATGGTATAGTATCTGAGAACGCAGAATGCTTTAACTTTGGAGTTGCAGATCAATTTCATACGGTTGTGGGTCAATTTAATGCAGTTTCTTCAGAAATCTCAGGTCAAAGGTGACATGACTTCCAAAATTCATTTTCCAAAATTCCAAAATTTAAGTCTTCAGCAGCATGTCCAAAATATACTTTTGCTCTCATGATTGCTCCCTCCTGTATTGTACATACCTTGACCAGAATGCAGAAAAGTGATGGCAAAATGTGTCCCTTACCATCTTGTACTTTGCATTTCATAGCAATGCAAATCTTATGTTGTGAACTAAATGAAAAGATGAACATATGATGATTGATTCTGTAATAACAGAACTGGTAACCACTGAACCATTGAGGAGTGGTTCATCATCTGGCCCTTTGCAGATGTCTGTGAAGCAATGGAGCTCAGTCAGTGGATTTCTGAATGGAGTGAAGAGCAGAACAAACTCCTGCAGCTTAAAAAGAAAGATCTGGAGCAGCAGTGGAATGCTCTGAGGTGGCAGAAGAGACGGAAGAGGAATGTTTGCTGTCTGCCAGAAGTATTTTATCACTTTTCCCTTTTAGTCAGTTTTTGGGCACCTGACAGAATCACAGTCATCTTACATTTTGATAATCATATTGTTGACTCATTCCAGGTAGGAAGGGACCTCGAGGATCACCTGGTCCAGTCTTTATTGGCAAAAAGCATGACTGTGGCTATATGTGCTGGTTTAAAGGTGGGAGAAATGAACCCGACTTGAGAGATTTCAAGTTAGAGTTACAATTTACTTAAAAAGATTACAATAAATACAGTGATACAGAGGAAAAATTGGTTTTAACCCACAAAACCCAGATGTATATTCAGCACCCTGGGGCACAAACATAATGGTGTTCATTAGGGGGATCATGTGGCACTCAGCACGGGGGCTGAGTACAAAGTAAAAGGAAATGAAAACCTGTTGGTGAGGATGATGGTCACAGTCTTGTTGAGAGTGGCAGTCTCAGTCCTGTTGAGGTTCTGGTCCTCCTCTGCATCTGATGAGTGGTACCGGAGGTCCCAAACCACAAAGATTATATATGCTCAGGCTCAAGTGGGAATACCCAGTACCTCCCTCAGGGCAGGAAGTTCCACANTTTTGACTCAGAATCACAACTAGCCACTTCATCTGATTATCGGCCCCATGAAGGCTACGAACTGCATGATTTTTTTGTAAAGATGAGAGCATAATTACTCAGCTGATCTCCATGTTAAGACAAAAGGCGAACCTTTTCATTCTGCATGCTTGCTTCCTTCTTAGGATGTCACCTGGATAAAAGCTGTGTAGCTTGCCTTGTGTGTTGGCAAGACAGGGTATGTATCCGCTGCTTTATGTCACAAACCATTACAAACAACAGCAAGAGGAGCAAAGTTCATTTCCAGCTGTTTACTGTGCATAAAGGTAACAACAGTCAGCATTTATGATAAAGTTTTTGCTGGGAGATTGCAGAAACAAAGTACCAAAATCTACTCCTCCCTGCTGCCAAGGGTCATCAAAATCTTACTTAACTTCTGATATTCTGAGCTTTCTGTTTGTGTTTTTTTTAGTTGTTATGTTGTTTGTTGATTTACTAAAAATGTGGGTGCGGTCAGTGCAGTTGTTTTTGGTACAAAGCAAACAGGATAAGCATGACTATGCCTATAATTAGTTTTTGTGCTGTATTCAAGGGGTGAAGTTTTGTGAATTGGCTGTGAGCCATGCTGTCTCTTCACCAAACTTCTGTTTGACCATGAGGTTTCTGAGCACCTGCTTTGTGGAACAGATGCTCAGTAGCCCTGCAGCAATGATAAGACACCCTGGATCCTCCTGAGGCATGAACAGCAGCAGTGTATGTGGTGGGTATGGTACTGTATCTACTCAAGCACTTTGCAAGTTGTGGCACAGATGCTGGTGCTGTCAGTCATGTTACTGGCACCCTTTAGCCTGTGCCTGAGCAGTCAGCAGTGAGATCAGTGCAGGCCATTTGAGCGGAGAAGCATCAGTGTGCTTTGCAGTGCTGCTCTTGATCATGGGTCTGCATAGGCTCTCATATTTGTAACCCCTTGAAGCTGTAAACCCAACTGAAGAAAGGTACTCCCCATCTGACCCTTCAGTCATTGTGTTGGACAGCAGTGGAGCAGTTCAGTTCTGTATGGCAAAATTGTTCCCTGAGCACCTGGAAACAGAAGGGGAAAGATACTGAGAACATGCATCCTTCCCAAAACAGCAAAACCATATTTTTTTCTCTTGACACTGCTTTATGTCTTCTCCTTCTGAGGTATTGCAAGAGCCTGCAAAGAACTTCCTCTTCACTTGAGTCAGAGGAGCCAAGTGAGGGCAGGGAAGTAGCACTGTTTACTCCATTAGGAAATGCTTGCACGCAGCCTCTCCATGTACTTGTTTTTTAAGGCTGTTTATTTTCCTGGCAAGAAGTTGTGCCTGTGGCCTGTATGAGAGCTCCGCCTCCTGCTCTGCTGGCCAAATTCCCCACACAGTCAGCTTGCTGCAGCGACAGTCCTGGGTACAGGCGGTGCCAGTTCCACAGCAGGGATCAAGGCTCGCAGCAGGAGCCTGAGAGGTGACGATGGAGGTCGTGCAAGGATCTGCAGAGAGACTGCAGCTGCTGCCCTTGGGGGCTGGGGTTATCACTCTGCTGCTGACAGTTGTGGCCATGTGCTCCCTGCCCTCCCTGATGAGTTACTGGAGGAAATGGTGGATGATGAGGTCGATCCCGGGCATCAGCCCCTGCTATCCTGTGCTGGGAAATGCTCTACTCTTAGAGCGGACGGGAGAAGGTAAGGCCAACTCATGCTGTAGCCCCACTGTGAGGTTCCTGCACTGTGTGGGGTTTGCTGGAGGAGCCAATGCTGGTGAGGTGCTTGTGTATTTGAGCTGTGGCTGGCTGGGGAAGGGGAATGGGGGGATCAAAGGTATGCCATTGCCTTTAGGTCTCTCTGGGGTTGTGGGTAACCTGCAGAGAGGAACTGTGAGGAGTGGGCACTGAAGGGGAAAGGAGAGGAACTGCATAAATGTGGCGTTATTATTGGTCAGAGGTTAACTGGAATTTCAGTCTGACAGCAGCTTCCAGATGTTGATGCTGGACTCAGATGGTTACAGTCGTTGGTAGAGTGGAAGATGAATGCTGTGGAATGTGTTTTTCTGACAGGGAGGCATGCTAAGGGCTCTTGCAGGAAGTGCTGTTTCACAAGGCAGAGCACTGTAACCTCATGACTGTTAGCTGTGATCCAAACAAAACTTTAAACAATTCTATTCCCCCAAGTGAGCCTGTGCAAGGGACTTTACCATGCTGAGTTGATGGGTCACTTTCAGAATTAGCTGTGACTTAGATTTACCTGTTAGATGCAAAAGAACTTGCTGAGTATTTGAAGGACATTCTTCAAAAGCAAATCTTACTGTTCTTGCACTCATTATGGAATCTTCTTTTTACCAGGTGCTTGGGAGATCACTAATGTGTTAGATGCTCCCTTTCCATTTGGTACTTGTTTTTTAACAGGAGCATATTTCTTAAGGAGTTTGTGGTGTGAAACTTGCTGGCTGCGCTGTCAGTGGCCCACACGTCTCTGTGTGTTTGATGCCTCTGGATGCTAGTTCTGCTCTGTGCAAGTGTATTCCTGGCTATGCTGCCAGGTATGCTGCCAGAAGAGAGACTGCAAGCATGGGGAAGTCAGGGATGAGTACAGCATTGGGACACAAATTGCTCAGTGCTGACCTACGCTGAGACATGGTGCCTCTATTCACAAGGGTACACTGTTATATCTTTCCTCTGCCTCCAACACCATATCTAATGATATGAGAGGTCTTTGGTGGATGTGAGGGCAAGCAGCTTTACATGAAGCTGACTTTGGGGAAGCAGTAGGAGGATCATAGTCAGGGTGTTCATATGAGCCTGACTGAGAGATCAATTTTCTGTTTTCCTTTTTTGTACTCTTTTTAATTTTACTTCAAAACCCAAACCAAAACAGAACATTGCTTCTATCTCTAGAAAGCAATTTGATGGAGACCCTGATGTTCTGTGGAGTCTCTAATCTCATTCGTTAGCAGGACTCACACAGCTTCCATGCTTTAGTTAAGTCCATGTCTTTGTTCTTGTCTGTTTTTGTAAAAATGAGTGAAGTTTGTGGCTTATAATATTTTTCATTTAAAATGTGACAATTAAAAAAAAAAAAGGTAGCTTTTATAAAAAAGGGTAAGGTTTTGTAGCAGGAAGAGAAAGGACTTTTTATGTGATAGTGATTTGGTTTATTAATATTAGTAGAAAAATGCTGGAAAATATTTTAATCATTGTGATGTTAAGAAAAATATTTTTAAAATAGCAAAACAAACTGATAAGCCTGTTGGATGAGGTGTCATTAGATCACAGACTAGGGAATGCTGAATTTGGGCATCTATTAGGAAACTATTTTTTTTCCTTTTTTTCCCCCCTCCTCTGATTTGGGGACCTTTAAATTTTGAACTCTGCAGAGGCCTGGAAGGCTGTCATTTATTGTTAAACTGGTATCTGAAAGGGCAAAGACCTATTTAATCCTTGAATATCCTGATCGTAGCCACCATGTTTAATATTACAGAATGAACCTGAATGCCCTCTGTGATAAGATAGAATCAAAGACCTCTTCTCTTTCTCACAGATTCCTCTATCTCCCATGCTTTCTGTATAGCTAAACTGACAAGATATGGACTGGAGAAGTGTAGAATAATGTGGGAGGAGAATTGGCTGGATTGCTGAGCTCACTGGTACAAAGTCTAACTGACAGCTGGACAGTAGTGGTATCTCTCAGGTGATCTGTGGCATAAATGATCCTATGAATCTGTGTCCTTAGAGATTGGGACACCTGAATTGTAAAATCCATAGGTGCAAAATATGCTGCTTGGTCATAGCAGCAAGATAAAGCTACAAAAAAATCAAAATTGCATGGCATATGGTGTAAAAGAGTTCATTACAGACGTCTTGCTTATTTAGTAACCCTCCTTTTTGAAAAGCTCCAATCTGCTTTTTTATTCCAGGTTTTTTTAAACAACTACAATTTTATTCTGAAGAGTTCAGGAATTGGTCATTGTTCAAACTTTGGATAGGACCATTGCCTGTCACGATTTTGTATCACCCTGACACTGTGGAGGTGAGTGTGCGTGTCTCCTGTCTATTCTACTGTCATGCAGAGCAGTGTCCAACCTCTTAGTTTCTAGTATTACAATGCACTTTTTGTTAAAAAGGGTTTGGACTGATTTTCCATGTAACTGTCCTCTGACCCAATGCTGAATACTGAAGATGGTCAGCAAATGAAAGCACCAACTCAGTGTTTTATGCAAAGAAGCATCTCCTTTAGAATTCTTTTCACATGGGTGAAAGCTTCTGCTCCCAAGATCTGAACAGACAAGCAGATACCCTGGAAGATGGGACCACTGAAATAAGGATAGAACATTATGAAATGCAGGTTGTAGTGCTTGTGTCTCTTTGACCGACTTCTGCATTAGAACTTGGTGGGTTTGTCTTGGTGCCATGAAATGTCATCATTAGTTTTGCTGCTGACACTCCTTGAAGACAGAAGACAGAATTGTCTCTCTATTGGAGTGTTTATTGAAGAAACAGTGAAGAAATTTCTCTCCATCTAACAAGTGATGTTTTTTTCTTCTCCATTCCTTTTTCTGACAGGTTATTCTGAGCAGTTCTAAACATATCGAAAAATCATACCTGTACAACTTCCTGCATCCATGGCTGGGCACTGGACTTCTGACAAGGTATAATGAAATGCAGGTTCATTTCTGTCTTTTTGAAACTTGTGGGGTATATAATAGAAAGAGATCTTGGTGGCAGGAATGCTGTGTATATCTCTGAACAGTGAGATTGTGTGAAGTGCTTATCTCAGCTGGTGATGCTGCAGACCAGTAGGATGGGCCTGAGGTTTGTGATGCTTTGGAGTAGGATTGGTGAGTATCTGCACCCTGTCCTTCATTTCCTTCATGAAGTGGAGGATCATAAGAAATGAGCCTGGATAAGCGCATAAGTCAGGAGTGAAGAGAGGCAGGAGCAGTGATGTGAGGGTTTGATGTCCTCCAGTCTTGGGAGGGTAAAAAAAGGGTTAGTCTGGATGATGCAGATACTCAAGAGTCAGAGCAAGGCAAATGTAGAGTGGCTTTGGTGTCTTTGAGCCTCTTCTAAGTTTTTGCAAGAAGGTCAAGGTCTCCCTGTTAGTATTTACTACCTAGTTTCACTACTATAGGCTTTGTTGCTTGTAAGGAGCCCTCATAGGTGGACTCTTGTGCTTTATGATGGGACCATGGTGGTGGAAAAGCCAGCTGTGATCATGTGGTGTAGGAAGTACAAGTTTATGTGAGAGGATGAAGAATGTCTTTTATCCTGAATTTTGCTCATGGTCCTTAAGAAGGCAGTAAGTAATCAGTAGACATAGTATATCCGCACTGTTAGTCCTCTTCCTTTTTGGTTGTTTCATCTCCCATAGACTTATAGAGGTATTTTGACTTCCCTGTGCTTGCAAAAACATAATGGAGGAGAATGTTCCAGTCTCTACTGATTAAGGGCAGCAGTGGTAGACAGCAAGCAGATAGGCTGGCTTGAGAAGTGTCCCAATAACAAGTTAACAGGAATAGTGGTGTGATGGCTTTACCCTGTAAGCAGAGGTGCCAGCTGTGTGCCTGTGAGGTATGTGATTCAGGAAACATGAACAAGAACACCCAGGAAGCTGTTGTCACTCACTGTTGCTCCATGCTTGTTCACTGGCATGTGGGAAGTGGTTGCCCATCTCCAAGGAACTACTTTGAAGCCAGGCCTTGAGGCAGTCCTTTTAATAATGTGCCTAGACCTTAGTTCTCTGCAATCCCCATTTCACTGGCAACAGATGAAGGCAAGCCTGACTAGTGATTCAGAGAGACAGTGTGGTGGGTTGAGTCCTTGATGCTGAGTAGCTGGTTTATCCTATACCTGGCTTCTGCTTGATCCCTCTGAGCCTATGCACTGACCAACAAAGATGTATTGCCTAGAGGCTTGTTGACATCTCTGTTGAGAGCAGCTAGAGAAATGGGGGCTTGTGCTTCTGAGAGATCTGGAGCAAACAATATTGCCATTTGCTCCTTCTGGGGAGTGCTATGAAAAACTTCAAGAGACATCTACAGTGTGTTCACCTCTTCCAGCCTGCAGTGTTTACTGTGTACTTTCTGTGATGGTGAGTTGCTTATTTTTGACTTGGAGCTTTTAACCTTTCCTTCACCCCATTAATTTTGCAGCACTGGAGAAAAGTGGCGGTCACGGAGGAAGATGATAACTCCCACATTCCACTTTGAGATATTGAATGATTTTCTAGAGGTTATGAATGAACAAGGAAGTATTTTGGTGGAGAAACTTGAAAAACATGTTGACAAGGAACCATTTAATGTCTTTATGGACATCACTCTGTGTGCCCTTGATATCATCTGTGGTAAGTCCTCTTCAGTTATTGTGGAGGGACTGTAAATGACATAGAAGGTCATGAGTCCAGCTGTGCCACTTTGTGTGAGATGGTTGAAGAAAAACATCCCTGTTTTTGTGTGAATATTGTGTGCATGGATTTCCATCCTCCCAAGACCATCCTTTCTCCTAGGGTTTATTACATGCATCTGAGCAGGTTAATTTTTGGGATTGGCAGGACAGAGGTAGCAGTCTGAAGTGAGGTTGTGTTGATGAGCAAGATTCCTGGGCATGGAATTACAAAGCAAGCTCATCACCTGGAAAGGGATGTGTGTATTCACCTGTTGAAAGGATGGTGTGTTGATAGGCAGAAGCTGAGAGGAGTAGTAACTTACTGTGCACACACACTCTGCATTTCACTTTGCGCATATGAATGCTGATGTTTTCCTCCTTCTAGAAACAGCAATGGGCAAGAATGTGGGTGCTCAGAAGAATAAGAATTCTGACTATGTTTCTGCTATCTACAGGTAAAGGAACATTTTCCTTAGCTACTTTGTAGTTGAGCTGGAGTTGATGCTGCTGATGTCAGGAGGGAAGGCCAGGGGGTCAGAGATGGAGGGATGTAAAGCATTGGAACAGACCAACCCCGAGTCACTAAATATCCTGGAGGTATTTAAAAGATGTGTAGATATGGCACTTAGGGTCATGATTTAGCAGTGGACAGTGTTGGGTTAGCACTAGGTTAACAGTTGGAGTCAATGATTTATGTCTTTTACCACGTAAATGATTTTATGATTCTATTCTACGATCTCATTCCTAGCTATCAACGAAGCTTGTTGATACAGGTATGTTATGAAAAGGAGGTGGACTTGAAGGGTTTGATTGTCATTGATTCCTTGGCCTTTCCCCTACTGTACCCACAAATGTGCTTAAAGTTGGCCTAAATGTAGTAAATACTTTTCAAAGTCTCTGCAGCCAAAGTATGTGCAAGAGCTGCATAGCAATGACAATAAGCCCTTCCAAATGTACTCCAGTTGTGTTTGAGCATACTTGAAAGTCGCATATTCTTTGTTTTAAATACTTTTCCATGGTGTCTGTGTATATGATATCTGAACAGTCAAGTAGGAATGTAATGCTCTCAGATGGCTGAATTCTCAGGGTTGATACCATGGAAGCCTGTCATGAGTAGTCTTTTCAGCGTAGTCAGTGCTTTACTGAAATGGAGTGGGACTGGATTGGGTGACTTAATAGGTTTGTTTCAAGAGGATTCCAGCTAAATGAGCATATGCTTTCCTTCTCAGAGATCAGTGCTTAAAGATATAAAATGTGATGATGCTGGGACAGGTAACAGAAATTTTGATATGGTTTAAGATCAGGAAACAAATGTGAACAGCTTTCCTTTCAGATGAATGGGTTTAAACTCACAGAATATGTTAAGTTCTACTTCATTAGGGTAGATAGATTGAGGAGAATGTTCCAGTCTCTAAGGGCAGCAGTGGTAGACAACAAGCAGATAAGCTGGCCTGAGAAATGTCCCAATAGCAAGTTAACAAGAGTAGTGGTGTGATGGCTTTACCCTGTAAGCAGAGGTGCCAGCTGTGTGCCTGTGAGGCACATGATTCAGGAAAAGCGAACAAGAAACCCCAGGAAGTTCTTGAAAGTTCTTGGTTCTTGAAAGTGTACTCTAGTTTATTTTTCTGTCAATAAATGTTACATGATGTAATTATTTTGCTCCTAGGATGAGTGATCTAATCCAACAGCGACAGAAGAGCCCTTGGCTTTGGCCTGATTTTTTATATGTACTGTTCAAAGAAGGAAGAGAGCACAAGAGGAACCTCAACATCCTTCACAATTTTACAGATAGAGTATAATTATTTTTTTTTGTTATTTATAATGATAATTGTAGTTGCTGGAGCAAAGTCTTGCACTCAGTAGAGAGCTTCCAAATGGGGTGAGGTTCAGCCTCCATGATATTTATGTACTGAGAGAAGATCTGTCTCTCAGCTGGGATGCTGAGGAGTTCCCTGAAAAGAAGACAATTGCTGACCTTCCATTCAGGATTCCTGTCAAATTTAAACAAGGAAGTATACTACTCCAAGGGAGTATTGCAGGACTTACAGGTTCTTGAGAACTGAAACAAACAATAGGAGCTCATTGAACTCATGTTCTGCCCCAGAAGCTCCTCATCTGAATCACCTGCACAGCTTGCTGCTAAGTTTGGAGCAGTAAGCACAGGGCTCTGCATGGTAATGCCATTTGGTCCAGCCCTCAGAAATTGAAGCCTATATTAATTTTCCTCTATTCAGAACAGAACTACTGAGCACAAAAGGTCAGTCAAGGTTCATGACCTAATGCTGACAGCTGTGCTATCTAGCTCATGTAGACTGCTACAGATGAATATTGTTGTTTTGATAAGCTGGGACAGAACTGTGTGATTGTAGACTGTGTGCTTGTGCTAAATGCATCATATCTGATGTAATGGTTCTAATCTCAGGTCATTGCAGAAAAAGCTGCAGAACTTGAAAACACCAAGCAAAAGAAACATGGTAGTGATGGCAACTGTGAAGGTGTCTCCAAAAAGAGAAAAGCCTTCCTGGACATGCTGCTGAGTGCAACAGATGATGAAGGGAAAAAATTGAGCTATAGGGACATTCGTGAGGAAGTGGATACTTTCATGTTTGAGGTAACCAAGGAGTCCATTTGTTTTGGTTTTTGTGGGTTTTTTTGGTTGGTTGGTTGGGTTTTTGTTTTGTTTTGGGTCTTTTTGCTTGTTTGTTGCTGTTGGTTCGTTGGTTGGTTGTTTTGGATGCTTTTTTCTGCTCTTGTCTCAGTTCAGGAGGTTGCTTTTAGTATGGAGTTATTTTAGCTGTAGAAGCCTAAGAGGAATTCTAAGTCTTTCTGTCCTGCAGAGGTAGGATAGGAACATTGATGTGCCCTGGCAGAATGTTGAGCAATACATGTGTGGTAGTCCCTGCGTATGTGAGCAGGCTCTACTCATGAAAGCAGGTCAGTAATAAAAGCTTAATGGTTGGCGTGGACCATGGGCTCTCAGCTAATTAACCTCATTAACACTGAAGAGAGCTCTAAATGGTTTCAGTGTTTTGACTTGCATTTTGTCATCTCTCCTCACATTTTGTCCATTGCCATGCTGGCTGCAATCTCCCGGCCTTGTTGTCAACTGTGCATTAGTGTGTTGTCTTCTCACAGAATCTTATCATATAATGACCTGGGTTGGAAAGGACCTTAAAGATCATCTAGTTCCAACCCTCCTGCGATGGGCAGGGATGTCACCCACTAGATTGGGTTGCCCAGGGCCCCATCTCACCTGGCCTTGGACACCCGGAGAGACAGGACAGTCACAGCTTCTCTGACCAACGTGATCCTCACTCCTCTCTGAGTGAAGTATTTCTTCCTAATATCTAATTTAGATCTCTTCTCTTTGAGTCCTCTCACTGTCTGCCCATGTATAATGTTGCTCTCCCTCTTCTTTTGTAAGCCATGTAAGTACTGGAAGCCATGTTAAGTACTGGAAGGCCTCAATGAGGTCACCTCAGAGCCTTCTCTTCTCCAGCCTGTCTTCATAAGAGAGGTGGTCCATCCTCTGATCATTTTAATGGTCCTCCTTCATGTCTGATTCTCTGTCTAATGAAGGATCTAAACAAGATTTTCACAAGTTTTCCACACACTTCCATTAGGTTGATCTGAATTCTGTCTCAGAAGAGCTTTTTCAGTAGCAAAATCCTTTTTTGGTCAACTTTTTCCTTTTCTGTTCTTCCCCTTTTTCTCCTTATTTTTTTTTCCCCCCTTCTTTGATTCCCTTTTCCTTTCTTCTCCTTTATTTCCCACAGTGCTGAGAACTAGTTGTTGATCCCCTTTTCATAGGAAATCAAGAAGTATTTTCTCCTTTGGGTACTGTACTGTGTCTTATTATACCACTTTTAGATAGTTTTGTAAAGGTTACAGGTTGTGCCCGTTTTATATCTCCTGCAGTAGGCATTTTCTGCCTACATGTTACGTTATTGACCAGACAGTAACCAAAAAGATGAATGTACATCTGTTTTATTGTGTAAAGACTGATCGTTCATGCAGGTTCTGAGAATCAGGAGGGATTTTTTTAATTATTTCAATACTTTTCTCGTCAGTTTTCAGCACCCGACAGAACTGTGGGTCATCTTATACCTTGATAATTAGTGTGTTTAATAGAGTTATTCACTCTTGATTCTTGTTTTTCTCATGGTCATGGGACTAATAAGCCTCACTTTCCATATTACCTGCACACCTAACTATTTACAAAGCCCACTGGTACTAGGGAATAGAGTTAAAGTGAATGTCTTTGTAAATCTGGACCTCTAGGGCCATGATACAACAGCAGCTGCTATGAACTGGGTCCTGTACTTGCTTGGACATAATCCTGAAGTTCAGAAGAAGGTTCACAGAGAATTGGATGAGGTGTTTGGTAAGATTCCATTCCCCCTTTTACTGGGGTTTTGGTAGTAGTTGCTGCATTTGTGAGTGGAGATGTGTTAGAAGCTTTGATTTAGAAGGGGAGTTACAAGCATGCCTTGTGGCCCTTTCATAGCTTGCAGCAGCTAGAAGTGATTGGGGTGGGCGTGGGAAGATCTGTAGGGGAGTACAACCAATCTTACATCTTTGGGGCAAGATATGCATGTTCAATGTGTAACACCTTTTTGGCGCAGGATGAGAGTTCTTGGAGAGATCTAGGCTGTTTGTTTAGCCAGAAATGGGGAGTTCTGGTCTTGCTCATTCCTCTGTTTTTGGACAGACAACACTGAGCGTCCTGTTACAACAGACGATTTGAAACAGCTTCGATACCTTGAGTGTGTTGTGAAAGAAGCCCTTCGGCTCTTCCCTTCAGTTCCCATGTTTGCCCGTACCTTGAGAGAGGACTGCTGTATTGGTAAGTAGTGTCCTGTGTTTGCCACTTGCTGTCCTGTTAACATGTCCTCAGTGGAGGTGTTTCCCAAGTAAATGGCAGCACTGTTTTATTTTTTACTGTGCTGTTATATATAGAAAGTCACCTGTTTACTCTTGTTTTGACCCTTCTTCTCCCTTTCTCCTTTCTCTTTAGGTGGATATCAGATACCAAAAGGTTCAAATGTTCTTGTTTTAACTTATGTCCTGCATCGAGATCCTGAGATCTTCCCTGACCCGGAGGAGTTCAGGCCTGAGCGATTCTTCCCTGAAAATTCTAAGGGAAGGCACCCATATGCTTACGTGCCCTTTTCAGCTGGTCCCAGAAACTGCATTGGTAGGTATCTGAAGAAGAAGCAGCCTTTGACAGTTTGGCTTTTGGTGTGGTAACTGAGACAGCAATGAGTGTATCAGAAATTTAAGTCTTGATGTGCCTGCTTGTTGTGTACTGTCCTTCCTGCCCCCACCCTGAATTCTGGGCACTGTGGGCCCTGCAAGCCTAGTGCTTGAGCTGCCACATTTGTTTCTTCCCAGGGGTTTCCTTTCTTCCTAGAGACCAGTGTCTGTCATGCTGATGTTTCCTCCTCACTGCCTATTCAGTGTGGCAGCATGTTATTTGGCTTCTGTGTTAGGACAGGATTGCTTCCAGATTTCTGATCCTCGCTATCAGCAAGACGGAGTGAGAGAAGACATATATCCTGCTCCTGTTTTGCTCTGGAAACATCCCATCTGTCTCTCTCATGGTATCTGAGCTGGTGTCCCAAACATGTAGTCTATGACTGGTGTATTCTTTGCCTATTTTCTGACACTGTAGTTGGTTTGGTGTTATCACTGTCATCCCAGAACTTGTTAGCTCTTCTGATGCCACTGAGACACTTGGCATTTATCTGTGCTCAAAGTAGAGGCATTGTTATTTATATTGTAGAACACATGAAAATACTGTTCCCTGCACTGATTCTAAGTGCAGATGGGGAATATGCAGAAATTGTCATGCCATTTACAAGAATTGGAAATATAACTTCTGGATTTTTTTTGGTTTTGCTTGTTTGGTCTGTTTTTTTTGTTTTTTTGGGGAGATGAGATTGATTTGTTATGATTTGTCTCATTGGTAGTAGGTGCCCTTCCCATAAGAACAGTAAACTAGATCTTTACTTATTCCAAAGAGAAATCTATAATAATATAATATGTCTAGCTAGCTCCTGAGTGTGAAGGAACATGTAGAGAAAAGTGCTAGTTTTATTGGTATCCATATAAATTAAATTTTGGCCTAAAGCTAGTTCTGTTTTTAAGGCAGATGCACAGTCCTTGCTGTTTCATGTTCCTGGGGGTATCACAGTGAACATGCAAGTGCAGCAACTGTTGGTGTGACCTGACAATAACCTTTTTTTTTTCCTACCTTGTAACTCATAGGTCAGCGCTTTGCACAAATGGAGGAGAAAACTCTTCTAGCCCTCATCCTGCGGCGCTTTTGGGTGGAGTCATGTCAAAAGCCAGAAGAGCTTCGTATAGTTGGAGAATTGATCCTTCGTCCAAATAATGGCATCTGGATTAAGCTGAAGAGGAGACCAAATGCTGCATCCAAATGAAAGGAATTTCAAGAGTTTACTTCCAAAAACCTTCAAGCTATTTAGGCTATGTTTTAAAATCAGATATTTTGATGTCAGTCCAGCAATTTGTTAAAACCAGTTCTTACTGTTTCATTAAAGAAGATGTTGTCATAGCCCTAAATTGTTATACTTTTTATTATCTGTGAACATCATGTTAATCTTTGAAATGCAAGTCTTTAAACATTAACTTTAGTGCCTTATCTGCTCAGATGAAAATATTCTATTACAACAGTGCCAAAAACCCCTAAATTATGGTCATAACAACAGCAATGCCTGTGATGAAGGGATCTAGTTGTATGCCACAGCATTTGCCAGGTAACTGGTAGTCTCAAATATTCTTACAGTTTTCAGGTTTCTTTGGTTCTGAAAGGTACAAATGATAATTCTTCCTCTTGGCCCAATATTTTTCTTATTTGATAATGACTGCATCTGTGAACACAAATTGATAATTTCATTCCTTCTTTGTAAACATTTACAGTAGTTCTTAAATAGTGCTCTGAATTATATTTTAGCAAAGTATACCATAAGCATTAATCTGTATAACCATACCAGGAATTAGATAATGTGCAAATTACACACTGGATATCATGACAGAACCACTGTATTATTATAAACTTTGATAATAAACTTCTACTATGCCTCAATATGGAATGAATTTATATCTGTAGCAAATTGCATGCCTCTATGCAGGTAAGTTAGTGATAGATAATTATTTCTTGGAATCAGTTCCTCTAAGGTGATCAATGAGTCAGATTTTATGCTGTTGGTCAAAACAATGAGCCAGCATGCTCTCACCTTCTAGGGTCCTGGAAAGCCCTGAGCTTGCTTGGTGAGTTTCGTAAAGGGGGCTTAGGTACTACAGTTCCCTGAAGCACGTATCTTCTGACAGTGTTGTCAGGAGGTTAAACAACAAACTTTTACTGGCAAACTTTAGAGAATAAGGAGACTTGGCAAATTTCCTTAAAGCAACGTTCAATCAAAATAAAGCATTTCACAAAGCACTGACTTACAAACTCTAACCCATCCGACTTTAAGTTAACCAGATTTTAAGATGAGGAAATTAGGAAAAGAAAGAGAGAGAGAGAGAGAGAGAAAGAAAAGTGAGAGGAAAAGATTAATAATCACTTCTTGAATTCCAGCACAATCTTAGTTACTTTAAAATCCAAATGGTGGGCTGCAACCATGTGTATTCCTGTGCAATTGCTTTTATCTGGTCTTTCAGGACCCTCCCCCCGAAGTGGGACTTTCAGTGTGGCAGTGGCTAATAGCCATTCTGGGCTGGACTAGATTTCCAGGGGTGAGGGATGTGGAGCAGTGCACCATCCCTTCTTGGCAGAATTTACAGCTAATATGTATTAGTCCACTCTAATGATTAATGTGTCATGAAGTGAGAAAGGAGTAGTCTGTCCTTTGTGGGTTTTTTGACCTTTACAGGTTCTTTCTTTTGTCCATTTCCATGTGCCTTTCTGACAACACTTAGTGGTTTAATACGTGGGGTACTGCTGTACTTTGTAGAATATCATAATAAAGAGAAAATAATTTCTATGTTTTCAAGTAAATTAGCACTTTCCTTGAACCTGCCAAATTCTTTATATTCTGATGACACTAGGTTTACCATTTTCTGATGATCTTATAAAAAGGAAGTATTTAACTGCCTAGTTGTATAAGTGAAATCACAGACCTTTACAAATAGTTTATAATTGCTACCTGTATTTTGTCATTAAGAAAAAAAGTCATGTAGCAATGGTAACATGCTTATGTTCTTTGGCTATTTTTTCAGATAGGTTTCATTGCTATATAATAACAAGAATTTAAGTTTCCAGGGCTGAATGTAAACATTGTTGTCTTAATAATCAGATAACTTTTGAGACTATCTTCGTTTGTTAATACACAGAATACAAATGACACATTCTCTTCCAAAGAGACTCTTAAGCTAAGGCATTATTTCATGCTTTTGGGTACTCAGCAGTGTGGGCTTTCAAGGTATACAAGATATGCATCCAGGTTATGTTTTCTCAGGACATGTGGTATGTAGTTGGAACCTGGAGAGGTACCTTGTGTTTTCTTAAACTATGTCCTTAAGCTGAAGACTTTCATGAGAAATTAAAAGTAATATTACTTCCTTTTCCTCTGTGGGATGTATTTTGTAGAAACAGTTTGTAAGATAGAGCAAATTATAACAATTCTTTCCATAAGATAGTTTCTATTACTTCTATCTACTCTGGCCAATATTTTTTATTGTGCTTTGTTTTTGTATCATACTCTTCTAATGAGATCTCAAGTAAATTATAATTTCTTTATAATCTCTGATGTGAACAAGAAAATAATTGAGATAGAAACTAGATAAAACTGCAATGAGAAACTCATTATTAAAAGTTCATGGGCTCAAATGCTGGCCCAGGGTTGCCAAAGTGGAAAATCTCTATTTAGTTATGCACATAATATCCTTGCCAAGATGAGCACTGATTTAATTCTGTAATCTTTGTGTTCTGAGCTGTTCTGAAATGGCACTGACCACTCATCTTCTGTTGTGAAAAATGGTTCTGAAGCAATTTGAGGCTGCTAAGGAACTAAATATGGGGTGGGGGAAAGGTACTGAATGTACAGGGAACTTTGTGCCTGCAGGGGACACCCACCCACAAAAGCAAAAAAATTATTTTAATTGAATACTACTACAGGTCGAGCAACATAGAAAATTGTAAGTTCAGCTTGTTTATAAATATTCAGATATATATGTTCGGTTTTGTGATTACTTTCAGGATGATGAAAACTCTGTAATTTGAAGTAAAGGTGAAAATTTCCAGGGGTATAAAAGATTTTCATAATTTTATAGATGAGAAAAGAGAGACTAAGTAGCATACCTGTGGTTATACAGGAAGGCTTCAGTGTTGTTAACTGGCAATGGTGTGGTGTACTTTTCCAGGGCTGTGATCCCATGATACCTGTACATGCTGCGGCCGATATAAAAATCTCATTTTCTGAGTTAAAGGTCAGAGCTGTACAGACACCTTGGTCTCAAAACACTTAAAGTTACGGGAATAAACTATCAATGTGTTTTTCAATAAAGCCTTCTAGCACTCTCACTGTTGCACACTTAATAAATACAATATACAGTACATAAAAATGAAAGATACCATGCTGAAAACATTTGAGTCCTCTTGTACAAGCCAGTCAGGGCAAAGCAAATTGATACATGGGAGACTATGAAGACTTTATTTGAGACAGTTCTTCCTCTGTAAGGAGGAGTTGGAGACTTTGCTGGTGCTTAAATCATGGAGAAGTCATTTTCATTGTTGGGATGCTCAAAAGGGTCATAGGGTGAAGTGTTTTGATCTTGATACTTTTTGGCTTGAGTATATATATCTGTCTGTCCAGCATATTCAGTTTAAAAGAAAAGAGAGAAAAAGAGTGGGGAGGAGGGAAGAGTCACTCCTTGGGCAATTTCACTTTGAAACAAAACATCTCTTTTTCTTTTTTTTTCTTTGTTTTTTTTTTTTTTTTTTTTTTTTTTTTTTTTTTTTTTATTATTTTTAAAAATTTTTAAAAAAAATTTTTTTTTTTTTTTTTTTTTTTTTTTTTTTTTTTTTTTTTTTTTTTTGTTTTGATTAAACATGTTTAAAAGAATTGTAAAATAAAAACAAGTGATCTAGATCAGCTATACATTAAGCTTGACTTTTCTTGTGGTATTTACACTTCATATATCTGCAAACAGGTTTGTGTTTTTTTTCTGCTTTCTGGCAAGCTGAAGACACTCTTAGTTGAATCTAGCAACAAAAAAGGAGTGTATAAAGGCCCACAGTAAAACTACTTGGAAGATAATTTCTACAGAGTATTGAAAAGGAGGAATGAGAACTTGAAAAGATGTTTAGAGCACAGAATACATAGTTGAAGTATATAGCTGACTCTGCCAGGGGAGTACATTAAGAAAATTATGTATGAATAAGAAAATATAGGTGATGATTCTGTCCTCAGCTGCTGTGGTTTCTTAATGATGCTGTTTACTTGGGTGAGAGTCATTAATGTGACTGATTGCATGTGGATTCGCCCCCGCCCAGCTCCGGATTTACTCCTGAGATGGATCTCGGTCCCTGTTTACGTAGGTCCCTGTGCTAGCAGCAGATCCTCTTGCTGTTCTGAATCAGGGATTTGCCTTTTATTTTAAAATGTCAGGAAAGAGGTGGATGCTCAACTGCTGTAAACCTGGACATTATTTCAGTGCCATGTGAATGACGGATATTCTGAAAATGGGTCCCAAGGTCAGTAACTATTGACAGAAAGAGTACCCATTCAAAGTAAATATTAAAGATAAGTTAGCACTGCAGGCATAGTAATATTTAACACAAAGTGTTGACTTCTTTTAGTAGAGCAGAAACCTTACCCATGCATCCAGACCTACTGTATGTTCAGGTATGTAATTGTTATTGCAACTGGCATTCAGTGAAAGGTTTTCATTGCAACAAGAATGTATGTTGAAATATTGATGACTTGTGTCCTGTGGTTAATTTATTTGATTACTTCACAGCTGAAGTTGTTGCATGTGAAAAAAAAAAGGTTTAGAATTCATAGAGCATATACCAGAAGAAGCAAGTGTAAGTCATTTGTTTGCTATGTGGACAACAGTATCTACTAAACTGTTAGGAGAGTCAGGATTAGTAATATCATTTCAATGGAATATTGCTCCCAGTGTAAGCAAGAATAAATAGTCTGCTGTTAAAAGAAGCAGAAATTCTTGAAGTGCTTATAAGTTTTATTGCTTCTTACAACTGTACGTAAAGGAGTAACTGTTACTCCTTCATGCTACTTTATATATGCCAAAACTGGATATCACAGCTGTAATTTGTAACTTTCAGTGTAATTTTGAATTAATGGTGAAACGGTACAAATGTAAATCAGTGTTATGCTTTGCAACGCTTTATAAAACTAATTATACACCCCTTATTAGACATATCCTAAAGAATGATTTTGTGATTTTTAGGATGATTTGGATTTATCGGACTTTTAATTTCATTTTCTTACTTGCTTCCGTTTACAGTGGTAAGTGAATATATAATTTCTGAGATTGACACACAGAGTAACACAGCTCTTGTAGAAGGAGACACGATTAGTAACTGCAATCTGGTCCTGAGAGAGCTGTTTTGATTCTGCTGGGTTGTGCTTAGTTAAGTTTGGGTAACTCCCATGACTCTGTTGCCTGTCATGGAATTTTCTAGTGAGGCTTTCCTGATGCTGTCCTGCCACCCCCATGCTGTCACCTCCCCCAGCATGCCACGGGCAGTGTTCTCTATCAAACTGATACTGATACTGCATCCACATTGTAGCTGTGAAATCAGTGTGATGTTCCGTGTCCTGTGCCCAACAGCAAGGGTAGTAGCTTTAGCAGCGGCTTGGGAAGGGACCCCTTGGCTGATGGAGGTGCAGGAAGTAGAGTGGCATCCTTTGCTTTTCAACTGACTTTGCTCTAACCTGATTCCCTGCAGCACAAGTCAGAGCCCTCAGAAATTTGGAGTAATGTATGCTGGCTGCTATAGGCTCAGTTTGGCAGTGCTGGGCTGAGCTATCTCTATGTGCCTCTTCCCAGCTGCAGAGGAGCCTCAGACCTTTGCCCAGATGCTGCCCTCAGGCAGGAGACAGGACTGACAGCCAGCCAGGTTGCAGGAGCCTCTCACCCTAGTAACTTCACTGTGAGACAGTGAGAACTAACATCCGTTTTATTTTTATTTTAAATGAACAAATGCCACCAATCCCCAGTCTTACTCACATATTGCCTTTGTGTGAAATTACTCATGTAAAAAGTATCTGTGTAACACTTACATACCATTGTGCTTGAAAGACTATTACGAGAATGGTAAATGACTGCAGAACCAGTTGTTTTATTGTTAGTGGTTTTTAGAATTCTCTTGATATGCTGGAAAATTATGATTGTGTATGTTTTTCAATCGGTGTTAATGATTTACTTTTGTTCAGTTAGCAAAAGTTAAACTACAAAAATTTCATTGCATTTCTCTGAAATTCCCTTTACTGATAAATTATAACTAAGGCCTAACACAGGTTTAAGCTCAGTAATGTATTAACTGTTTCCTCAGAGATCAATTAGGTAACAACTTTTTAGCAAAATCTGTTTGATAAATGTAATATTATTTAAGAAAATATTTTACCTGGCTTTAAATCTCAGCAAAACTAAAATCTTGGAATTTTTCTGAGGCCTAAAAACCATTTTTATTTAATTAAAGTGTTCAGGATGGGAATAGTTTTACATGGTGTGTAGTTTTACAGCATAAATAAAATTTTGTGTCTTAATTTACACCAGAAGAATACAAATAGGATAAAAAAAAATGTCTAACACAGCAAGTAGTTGCAATATTCTTTTCTTTTGAGTTTAGAATTCACTTAGAGTACTCTAACAATAAAAAATGCTTTTCTGTTAATGACAAAGTTGGGCAAAGAAGCTGTGCTGAGAATAATAAATACCAGTTTTTAGAGAAAGGTCTTGAAAGTATAAATAGCAGGAAAGTACACGTTTTTATTAATAACTTTTGAAAAATTTTAGCTTATCTATCACATATGTCTAAAACATCCTTACTTTTTTATTTATTTATTTTTTAAAAAGTATATATTTTCCCCATGTGCAGGAAACATACAATTGCCTAAATACAGTTTATGATCACATTGACAAACAAAATCCACTTGTATTATTTTAAAACTATAAAGTCCAATATGATAGTTCTGTTTGTTTTCATTTTAAATAGCATTTGATGCAGTATGATTGCTCTATAGTAACAAATTAAACCACTAGATAAAAGGTTTTCATATGGCGTTTCCTCTCAGTCTGTTGTAAAAATACATTATTTTCTCTTTTAGCTGAGAAAAAGTACTTCTGTAGATACAGGAATAGAAATTGACAGATTTGCTGGTTTGCTACTCCTTTTGGAGGTCAAATTCAAGAAGAGAGTGGTCTCCTGCGCAAAGACGTCTTTCTTGTGTGTTTTAACATGGAGATCTTACAAGTGCCTTAATTTTGGAAGACTGGGAGCAGATTCCTGCTTGGGTACTTTTGTTGTGTGGTTCTGCAGCATGAGTGGTTGCCATTGAAGACTTCGGTGTGTCATTCAGGGTTCAGAATTCCTGCAGATACAAGGTGGTAGTTCAGCTCATTTTTATTCTGGACTGTTCCTGAGACACTACTCCTAAAATAGTATTTTCTTCATTGTACAGTGAGTTGTGGGGCGGCTTCAAGGGGAGTGTGAGGGAGCAGAAGGTTTATGCATGCTGGGAGTCATTGAGGCTGTGTACAGTGGCACCACCTGTGACTCTGGCCTCAGGGCATGACTAAACAAAATAGGACTTTGCATAAAACTTTCTAAATCTCTTTGGTCTCTTGCACCTCCTTCTTTTGGTTTTCCTTGTACTAGTGGTCTGTCTCAGAAGAGGCTTCTGGTGCTCCTGAGATCTGCCATGAGAAGGTACCTTCCCTCTCTGCTATGCAGATCTGCCTTGTGGCCTATCCTGCTCCTTAGGTTTCTGTCTTGGCTAAAGTTGCCCTGCTCCGGCATTGGGTATGAAGCAGGGAACAGGGGGAGATACCCCCGGGAGTTTTATGTCTGCTGGAGAGCAAAGATGAGACTTACACAGGAACTGTGCTGCTCACTCCCCTTACCCACTTTTTCTGCCAAAAGACTGTCTTAAAAGTGAGGTCAATGACAAAGAGAAGCAGTAGCTTCACTGTCTCTTGGTAGGGTGCATGTTCCCATCTTTAATAATTGCAACATTTTGTTATTCCACATCAGAATGTGTGACTCAGGTCTATGAGAATACATACTTCCAAGGAGGAGACCTTGCTACATTTTTTACATCGAGTGCCAATTACTGCCAAGTAGTGTGTACTTATCATCCTACCTGTCTGCTCTTCAGTTATTTGCCAGCAACATGGACTAAAGAACCTGCAAAAAGGTAGGATGTTCACGTATGCATATCTTTTGATGGTCTCCTGTGATAATTTAGAAACTTGGTAACATTTTGACAGAACACAGGCACCATGGGAAAGGTATAGCGTTGCAGTGGAACACAGTGCCATGTATCTCTGAAACTGAGAGCACTTGCTTGAATTCAGAGGTTAAATTTGACAATGCCCAGTTTTTCACACTCACATACCAACCCTTCCAAGGAAACAGAAATGACTCTGCACTCCCTTCTCTATGCCACACATCTATTGTTGAGGGACAATGTGAGTAATTTCACATCTTCAGTGGTCCCCTACACTGTTCCCTACCTTCTCTATTTATCATATCTTTCTCACAGTTAAGAACTTCAGTAGCCTGAGAGAATGAGGTTGTACTTCCTGTCTATGCCCAGTGCATTTCTGTCCTCCAAACCTTTGGCTTTGCTTCTCGCTTTCTTGAGACCTCTTGGAGCTCCCACAAACCAAAGTATTGTCGTCTGCCACCGGTGCCAACAAAGCATATGCATCTCTACTGTATTTTTTTTTCTAATTGCATGTGTCAATATTTTCATGTTGAGGGATATTGGACCGCTTGCATTTCACCTGAGAAACAGTTATGGAAGTCTGTGTTGTACTGCAAAAGCTGTAAATTGCTGCATTTTAAAACACAGGTTTTCCTGCTATTTAAAAGACAGTGATACAGAAATGCTGCCGAAACTGGATATGGAAGGAGCTATCTCTGGACATTCCTTAAAACAGTGTGACATCCAAATTAGTGGTAAGATATGGTTATTGTCATGCATGCATTTTATGCTTTGTATTGGGTAACACTTGTTAAAAAATTAGTATATTGGAAAGAGCAATAGAATCAGGGAAGCAGCCAAGCAGTGATCTGTATGTTCTTTGCCAGATTGCTTTTAAAAAGAGGTTACAAAAACTCCACTCGTTTTACTCTTCAGGCCCAACTACCCACCACTGAGGCTCCCCATACAAGATAACAGGAAATCATGCTTCTGCACTCCCTGTTTCATTTGCTAGAAACAGATGAGAGTACATGCTTTAGCTGCTGGCTCCAGTTCCAAAGATTAATTTACTACTACAATTCCACTCCAGAAAGCTGCTCATGTGGCATGTGTGGCCCTGTTTTATAACTCTGAAGTGCAGATGCCCAGCAAAGCGGAAGTGCATTGTCACAAAGTGATGTTAGTACCTTTGTGATTCTGTGCAGTAATTTATTAGCAGCTGCATCTTTCAGCATATAGGTGTTATACTTGAAGTCTTGGTTTCAGCATGCCTTACCTACAAGTTATCACCAGGCATATTTAAAGCCTATTAAATGTGTTGGTTTAGATATGTTTTAAGCTTGCACTGTCATAATGATGTCATCAAAAGGAGATCAACTTTAAGCATAGCATGGTACTTTAGAAAAAGAGAATAAGGAAGAATATATATAGTTGCTTCCTGTCTTTGAAGACAAATAGTGTCTTGAAGATGTCAGGCTAGTTCTTTAGTTTTGTTGGTGTAGCACCTCAATATGGCAGGATTAAATGGGTTTTTATGTAAATTCTCCACTGAAGTATCAAGTAAGTTGTGCTTGCTTTAGCTTGCCACTTGCCTTTCAGAGCAATCAGGTCTTTTAAAAGCCCTTTCCTGCCAATATCCTATTATGTTTATATTTCTTAGTAGCTTTGACTCAGAAGAAGAGATTTCAGTGGAATGTTATTCTTTATTTCGATTAATTAATATCACTGGAGTTACTCTATAATCAGACTAGTGTCACTAAAATGTAAATTTACCCATATGTAAATGGCTCCATTCATTGGCTGACTGATGTTCTGTGAAGAGAACCCAAATACCTGCATTTCTAATCCCACAGTTCAAATTTTGCCTCTGTAAAGTAAATATTCTGACTCAAATGAGAGATGACTGTTGCTTATGAGGAGAGAATTTGTCATTTAAACTGCTCTATGAATTTGGAGCTGGGAAAGTATGTTTTGGTATTTATCTCGTGTTCTGGCTTTGCTTGAGTGTCATCATGGTCTCAGTCAGCCACGTGGTTAGAGTCCCTCTCATGTAGGCAGAGGCACTATCAAAGTCTGACAGTTTTTCCCTTTGCCCTGTGATACTACACTAAACCTACATTTCTGATTTCATATTAGCAGTATGTATGAAGTGTGATGTAACTGAAGTGAGTGTGAGATGTAGAATGTGCAGTATGAGGGCTGTGTCATACAAACTGCTGTGTTTTGGGCAATTTGGGTTATGGGATTGGGAAAAGAATAGAAGTACATTTTCAGAACTCGGTCTCCCTTTCTTCACAGCTTGCAGCCCAGATGTCTATGTAGGACTGGATATGGAAGGGAATATTCATGATATTACTACAGCTGACAGCTATCAAGAGTGTCAAAAAAGATGCACCAATGACAAGCATTGTCATTTTTTTACATATGCCTCTGAAACATTTAACGATGCAAGCATTTGGTAAATACAGGTTGGATCCATTTCCTTGGACAGCACTGTGCTTTAGTAGAGTAAATCTCAGAGCAGTCTAGGGTGCAAGAGTTACTCAAGGATATTCAATTTATTCCTCCTTGCAATGTCTGTTCACACTTACAGGTAGGAAAATATCTATAACCAATTAGCTTTCCTTTATCCATTGGCGAGAAAGACAAACTTGATTATTACAACACTGAAAAAAATTAAAATCCTCTGGAGATACTGAAATACAAATTATATTGGTACATGTGTGGCATTATTGCTCTGTTAAATCTTGCTCTGCTTATTGTTCTGAAAATAATGTCATCAGAGCAGCCAGAGAAATGATTTCATTTTTATCAGGCCTATTTTTGAGCTCTTAATCTGCTCAAATTTACAAGTTAAACGTTGTTCAGCTGGCTCTGTTCATCATGTAAAGCCTGTTCTGGAGGTTGGACCACGTGCCATGGTAGGAATTATGGGTCCAGGAGGATGGTTTAGTCCAAGGAAGAGTATCTATTTTCTTACCACTTTCTTTATTCTTTGTCATTCAGTAAAAAATGCTTCTTGAAACATACCAGTGTAGGAACTCCAACCAACATAAAGGTGCTTGATGAGGTTGTGTCTGGATTCTCTTTAAAGCCATGCCAGCTTTCTGAATTAGGTAACTATTTAAAATCTCTGATTCAGTTTAGTTGTAAGGTTTATGGTTGACAAAATGCAATCTATGTATAAATGCTTAATTATGTAGAATAATTCTAATTTAATCTTATTCTTACAAATGTAGTTAGTACTCTCAGCCACAAAGGAGGTTCATCTCTTCTTAATTCTTCTATGTTATCATCCATCTTACAGAAACAGTTGCCTGCTTTAAAGATCTAAAGAATTCTTTCATAAGATTAGCTTGATGAAATTGTATATTATCTTTGTATCATGGATACAAAAATGAGAGACAAAATCCCGTTGAAGTCAAAGATCAGACGGAATATAAAGCTTTCGAAATTCTGTTTGGATGCAAAGTGTATGCACTCGAAAAATTTTTAATGAAGACCTGCAGCTTTCTAATACAGCTGGCTAATACGAAGAGTTATCTAATGTGTTTTGTGGATGATTTGTGATGAAAGCACAAAGTCTGTGCTTGTTCCTGCAATCGTTACTCTCAAGAGTCTAAAATCAAACAGTGTTATACCTTCTTATTCTCAACTGAAACATCTTTCACTTTTTTCTGTTTTTTTTAAAATCTAACTTCACCTTGTCTTACTGTGTGATACTTTCCCTTTGTAATGATGACAATGTTCTTCTGCTTTCATATTGCCTTATTTTAGCTCACAGATAATCTAGTTTTTTGATATAAATCACATTTTGTAGACACTATATCAATGGGTTTTTTTCCCTATATCAATACATTTTCTTCAGACTCCGCTAATCCTACTGTAGGAATAATCTTTGGAAGCTATTGAAAAAATCAGCTTGGTTCAGATCTTAACAATGAAGACACTTAATGAAAAATTAATTGTAAAGAATTAAAGAAGGAAGAAAAAGTTTTGTAGAGAGAAGAAAACAATGTAGCTATTCCCTCCCTATGTGTAACTGAGACAATAGCGGGAAGATTTTTTATTTCTGCCAAACTCCTGCTTTAAGATATACCAGAGAGACATGTGTTTGTGATTAGAAGAAAAGTACCAGTACTCAGAAGGTCCTGCTCACAAACTTTGAGAGGAATTGGAGGACTGCAGCATATGTGGAAATCATAGGATTTTAAGTTAAAAAAAAAATAAAAATCAAAGGCTATTTGAGACTTTATCAGATATTTATGGTTTATGACAGTGGTTACATGATTGTAATGATCCATCATTTATCTGAATTTCTGAAAGCATCTGTATTGTGTCTGGCTGAGATGGAGCTCATTTTCCCACAGCAGCGCTCACAGTGCTGTGCTTTGCACTGGTAGCTGGAAAGGTGTTGATAACACACCAGTGTTTTGGCTGCTGCTGAGCAGGGCTGGCACACCATCAGCACTGCCTCTCAACATTCCCCCCCATCAAGGGGCTGGCTGAGGGATCCTGGGAGAGGGCACAACTAGGTCAGCTGACCCAAATTAACGAGAGGGATATTCCATACCATATGATATCAGCTCAGATGTAAAAGAGTATGAAGGGAGGAGGAAGAGTGGAGGCCATTTGTTTGTTACGGTGTTTGCCTTCCTGAGCAACCTCTACGTGTGCTGAAGCCCTGCTTCCTGGGAAGTGACTGAACATCACTTGCTGATGGGCACAAGAGAATAAAACTACTGTTTTTTTCTCTTTGTTTGTGTGCATACAAACTTTTACTTTAGTAAACCACCTATGAGTCATTTTCCATCTTATTTTCTCTCTCCTGTCCAGCTGGGAATGGGGAGTGATAGAGCAGACTGGTGGGCACCTGACATTGGGTCAAGGTCAACACATCACAGTTCTTTTTGGTGCCCAGTGTGGGCTTTCCCTATTAAACTGTCTTTATCTCAAATCACAAGTTTTCTAGTGTAACCCTTCCAATTTTCTTCCCAACCTGACTGGTGGGGGAGTGGGTAAGCGGCTGCGTGGGCCTTGTTTGCTGGCTGGGGTTATAATGTGACAGCACATGAAAGTCACTCTTGTTCCTGTCTTTCCTTACTTTCTGTGTCTCATGAGAGAGGCAAGAGTGGAGAGAGAGAAAAAATAAATTATGTGGTCACAGAAGCCTAGGCAGTGCTACTGGATCAAGAGGAATCTAAGGAGGTCAACTGTCCTAATCCAAGATAGATCAGCTATGTCTGTCCAGACAGAGATCTGTCAAATGTAGTCATAAAAACTCAGTACCATCTTCTGCCTTGTTGTTTTGTAAATATCTGAAATGGGTTTATTTGAATATTTGTTCTAGATTTTTCTGACTTTATTTAGATTATTCCTTCCTATGTGGCCTTTTATTTTGTGCCATTGCCTTTCTGACTTTGTCCTTATGCATACATGCTATTATAGCAATATTCCTGTGTTTCTGCCCTTTGCAAGGTACCTTCTTTGAGGACATTGCTTATTGAACAAATGGTCACTGAATGTGATCCTTGAGATCAGGGGTTAGCTTCCCTAAACTTTCACATACACAGCTGTGCTTTATATATAATTTTCTTTAGAAACTATCCATTCTCCTCAATGCTATTTCCATGTAACATGTACCCACTAATTATCAGATGAATTGACTCTTATTTTCTAGACTTCTGAGTAAATTTTTTTGCTGTTCTTATTGTGTAATTGCTGCCCAATATTATTGTCCTTTCATGCTTATGTTTTTTGAAAACCTCATCAAATTAACAGGAGTCACATCAACCTCTACTTCTCCCTTTTTCTTATTTTCTGGTAAGATATTCCCAGTATGTTTCTATAACAAACTGGGCAGTGTTGGTTACCGCACTTTCTCAACAGCTGAAGTTCTCTGCTGCCACCAAGTCCTGTTTTTTGGATCATTTCACTATTTTCACTATCTTTACAGCTTGGTAGGTTCAAGAAACATCTTCTGTGTTGGTGCCTCCTTTTCTCTTTTTATTCTTGCACTAGGATTCTGACTAGGACTTAAATATTTTTTTGGAGAAGGGAACTTATTCATCTCTTCATAAACATGCTAGTACTTCCTGTAACTTCTATATCCATATGCCGGTTGTGTGAATTATCCTACCAAGCTTCTGTTGTGTTATTTTGGTCATGTCAGAAGGCAGAACATACAGCAGTCCTACTTATTCTGCCTACTTTTCAAATATTAAAAGTTAAAGTGTTAAGAGGGTCATCTCATTATTTTTCTTCTAATTTTTCTGTGATTCTGTTAGATACATTCATTTAAAATTAATTTAAAGCTTTCCCTGTTAGGTTAACAAATCTGTGTTGTAACATGTCATTTCTCTTTTCCTCTATATGAACCTTATACCTGTTCAGTAGTGCTCTCCATGAGTTTACATATTCAAAAAGGTTCTTGAGAAATAGTTTTTGGTTAAAATTATATGTAATCTTTCCAGTTTATCATTCGTGGTAGGGAAATGGAAATATAGACAGAAATGAATAATCTGTACATCTCAATATTCTGATGACATACTAAAGTTTTTGGAATTTTTATATTTTGTTCTTGTTTTATACAGATTGTCAAACGGATATTTTTGAAGATCAAGAGTTTTCAGGAATTAATATTACAAGTTTTTTCACTCCTGATATTTCTGTCTGCCAAACTATTTGCACATATTTTCCAAAGTGCTTGTTCTTCACATTCTTTAACAGGAAATGGGAAATAGAATCCCAAAGGTGAATATGACAACCAAATGTAATTATCTATGTAGATTTTTTAAAATTTATTTTTTAAAAATACACAGTCTTTTTTTTTAAACACTAATTTCTTAGGGAATTTTTATGTTAAAAAGCTATTTTCAGAAAAGCAGAGCTTTTTATGGTTTTTGTTCATAAGTCTATAGTTTCCTGTGGGCAATTAATCTGTTTTCCAACGTGATCAGGG
Source organism: Scytalopus superciliaris (assembly GCA_013400415.1). Taxonomy (NCBI): domain Eukaryota; kingdom Metazoa; phylum Chordata; class Aves; order Passeriformes; family Rhinocryptidae; genus Scytalopus; species Scytalopus superciliaris. The sequence continues at coordinate 1,772,148 of VXBX01000330.1, forward strand.
CTTTTGTATTGTGATTGCATATCTGGTCTTAATCTGAAAAGAGCTGTACGCATCAAAAATACAGTGAGCCTCCAGATTGCTTTAATGACTTAAAGCTGAATTTTATGGCATTGTCAAAAGAGTCATAGGATTTCCAGGCAGGATGAACTTATTCACTTGAAAAGATTTTTCAATTAAGTTTAAAAATACTTGTAGTTGGCTTCCTTCTTTCATACACAAAGCAGTAGAATAAAGTTTCAAGGGAATTTCAGGGAGAAGCAAAGCTGAGATGGCATGCATTATCTATACTCACCTCTTCCACATAGGTATATATACTGTACAATGTCCAGTAGTACAGTTATATGCCATTTCACAGCACTACGAAACCTGCATCAATTTAGTGTGAACAAGTGAACTTAATGAATGTATTTTCATGTGAAATACTTTTACAGATTAAGATTTGGGAAAAAAAAGCCCCTATATATAGGGAAGAAACTTCTTTTACCAGTACCTAAATAGTAATTTTTAGGATGTGATAACAGATTTAGTTATTGTAAAAAATGTTTCCTTTTAGAAATCTTTGCCTTCTGAAGACCTCAACAAGTGGGATACCAGAGGCACTTATATCACGAGAAAATGCACTATCAGGCTTTGGTCTCCTAAATTGCAGAAGGTCTTTTCCTGGTAATAATAACAATAAATTACAATAAAATACTAGTTTTGAATTACTCAAATTAGTAATGTTCTGATGCTTGGAATGCACTCATTCTTACAGCCTGCAATTCTCGCACTTATACACACATGGATTTTTTGGGAGATGAACTTAATGTCACGTTTACTAAAGGACACAGACCCTGTCAGCAGGTTTGCACAGACATGATCCGCTGCCAATTTTTTACCTACTTTCCCCTCCAAAGTTCATGCAATGAAGAAAGGTGAGATATATTTTTTAAAAATGTTCAAAGATTGCTGAAAAAGTCATTCTGCAGATGTGGTGAGGGGGTAATGTATGTGTTCTGCACTAAAAAAGTATAAACTAAATCTTTACCTTAATTCAATGGCAGAAAGTGTGAGTGTCACCTAAGAATGTCCTCAGATGGATCTCCAGTGAAAATAGTACATGGGCCAGGAAGAATCTCTGGATACTCACTAAGATTGTGTAAAAAAAAAGCCAGTACTGGTAAGTAAAACTTCTTTCATGCAAGAGAGCCAGTGCTTCATTGATTTCAGTATAGGGGGCCAAACCATTTTTTTTAAAAAGTGGTTGAATTGATTTGGTGGCATTGTCCTCATGGGTCGCCTTGTGAAGTTAGAGTGTTCTGAAAAGTGAAGTCAGCCACGTCTGCACATTGTAAACACCAGCAGTAGCACTCTGAATTTGATTTTAATAGACTTTATGATGGTAAATAATAAAGGGATTAGAATGTATTATGTATATCTTCTTTGCAATAGATGGCCCCTTTTCAGTGATCAGCAGTAGTCTTAGCTTCATTTTTCTTTGGTGAGTGCAAGTTGTCTTTAAGCTCAGTTTTGAATTACTTCTGTAGTATGTATGCAGCATTCTGCAAGAACTATTAGGATCGTTGGAGGGACAGACTCTTCCCCTGGGGAATGGCCGTGGCAGGTCAGCTTGCACGTAAAGTTGTCTCGTCAAAGACACCTGTGTGGGGGTTCTATCATCAGCAACCTGTGGATTGTCACAGCTGCTCACTGTGTCATGAGGTGAGACCTAAACGTAAATGTACAGATAAACCCCAGAATTTAATCCAGCATGTGAGATAAATTGAGATCTACCCTTCAGGGTAACAACAATGAAAATTAGAATAAAGCAAACTGTTTTAATGTAACCTAAAGGTGAACTTTTCAGATAGATTATTCATGTTCTTAATGTAGCTGGAACTCCATACTTTGTCCCTCTGTAACATAGTATTGTATTCCTGATGCTAAATTATTTTAATGAATTTTGAAGATGAAATTCTAAAGCAGACAACAGATACCTATAGAGCCTTAGACACTTTCATGAGCTATGAGTTTTTCTTGCCCTAATACCATATAATCTATCAAGAAAAGTCTGTAGCTAGGTTATTGCATTTCATAAATTTCAAATGAGTTATCTCACAGATTTTTTTGTGGCACTTAAGAGATGGTACTAATCTGATTGCTTCAGCAACAGGGTGCTCAGTAAGGTAACCGATTTGACCAGGACACACTGTAAATCTCCGAGTCCACTTAGGCTGACTCTGGTACCTGATCATTAAATGAAACATAGAGATTCAAATTGTCTTGGTTTTTCTTTAAGTTTCTTTTTTCCCCAAATTCTACAAACCAGTCAATTAATACCCTATTTTTAATGGAGATTTTCAGAATTTAAAGCAGTCAATACCTCATCATGGCTAGGCTTCACGAACGAAGGTAGTCAATACCTAAGACATTGATAATTTGCACTGATGCATGTAGTCTGCATTGTTAATCGAATTACCATCAGATTTGGGTCATTACTTACAGTAGCGAAAGGCTGTTTGAATTGTCATGTAGACGATCTATTCCTTTGTTAGATTGTCAGCATCTGTAAAGCAGGTTATCCTGACATTTACAGAATGAAAGGGAGAAAAAGATGGGAGAAAAAGAACACGTAACAGATAAGAGGTTTTAAAGAAGACAATGTTGACACAGCACCGTGGTCCAAAATCAGGCATTTTTACTCCCATAGTTTAGTATGTTACCCATTATTGTTTTCTCATGAAATAGTATTACCAATATTTTGCTTTCAGTGGCAAAGTTTATAAAGTGGTCAACCTTTCTAAAAAACCTATATAAAATTTTTCTTTACCTGCTATCCAGTGTAGAAATTACTAGAATTATAAAAGGCTAAGGGAGAATATATGCTTGCAAAATAGTAATAAATGTAGACTTTTTTAATTCAAATTTTTAAAGCCTAACTAGTATTTATGAATTAATACGTAAAACCTTAAAAAATGTTGGAAAGTTTATTTAAGACACTTTTTGCATCTTCTTCATTGCACGTGCCAAGACTTCTAGAGTGCCTTAATGGTAGAATGTTACAATGAAACATCCCTTAAACTTACTCAAAATAAAGTTGGAATAACGAAGATTAGCCAAAACCTTTCATATATGTCTGTTGTATTACTTTCTAATCTGTATTTACATGGCTAGTATCATTTCCCCAACAAGTAAGTGTCAGAATAGACTCTACTTGAACTTATATTACCAACCCTTTTTTCATTACTAGAGAAGTTTTGTTGGAATGAATTGAAAGAATCACATTTACTACTTCAGGGCTTGCATTAGGATCTTTAGCCACAGGCTGACTGTTTGTCTTTTTCCCTCAGTCTTGAGAATCCCAACATTTGGCGTGTTTATGCTGGTATTTTAAAACAATCAGAAATAAATGAGGATACACCCTTCTTCAAAGTGGAAGAGATTATTGTTCATCCTCAGTATAAATACGCACAGACTGGATATGACATTGCTTTAATGAAACTTGCTAAGCCTATGAATTTTACTGGTATGTAGTGTATTGCAGAGGAATTCTGAAAATGTACAGGATGACCCAGGGCTAGCATTGCTATGGCAGTGCATGACACCTGGGCTGGCATCCTTTAATATGAAGTTACTGGGGTTTGAGGAGGATCTCATTCTGCTGGCTTTGGAAAGAGAATGAGTGGCTTTTATTTATGTGATGGGAATGATATATAGTGTAAGGGACAAAGTGTAACATGGAGTCTATCATCAGGGGTCATGTTTGACCTTATTTGCCATATTGTTTTAATTGTCTCTGCTGGTCAAACTGATATTTTTAATTGTATTTTAGATCTTCAACTACCTATTTGCCTGCCATCAAAAGAAGACACTAACACATTTTATACTGATTGTTGGGTTATTGGATGGGGTTACAGAAAAGAAAAAGGTACAGATAAATATTATTAAACAGCGAGTTCTTGTATTTGTAAAAACCATGTGTTTGAGAAAAACTCAATGCTTCTTTTTTAAAAAAAAAGAAAATTCTTCTCTGTTCTTACCTACCATTATTGCTTCTAGACAGCACTGTAATATAATTCTTAATTAGAATCTTTTATTAAGACATCATGAAACATATGTGAAAGATGTAAGAAATTATTATTAACTCCATGCTCTTACACAATAATTAATTTTATAAACTCTTTGATTGAATAATTTGAAATATGTGAGAATTCAACCTTAAATATACCCTGCACAGCTCTCAAATACTTTTCTTTATATTCTAGCTTAATCTACTGGCAAAATCCAGTATATATCTGGAATGCACACTCTTATTTGTGGTTCTAGCTCAAAAAAGATGGCAAACTTATAATTGAATTGTTTTGAATGGTAGTATCTACATAATCCATGCTTTTATTTTTTTTGTGTGTGATTGTATTTACATGACTAGAGATTTGAGATTGAAGGAAGTTGCTTTTATTATTCTTAAGATTGATTGTAAACAATGCCAACTGTGTTTTGATAGTAGATGAGATTTGAACTCCTCTTATTTTTTTATGGAGATGGGCAAAAAAACTCTGAATTATCAAATTATGGTTTTATTTCTATCTACTTATTTATATTTTTATATGTGTCATTTTTATATGTTTGTATGGATATATACATGTCTCTTTAAAGAGTATCTTTCCTGCTTATTTGAAGGTTAGAGTTCAATGTGAAATCTGACAAATTTAGGCAGATATTGTATAGACAAATTTCTTTTGTTAATTTCTAAGAAAAGGCTGCTCTTAAATAGTCTTATTTAGTCTATGTTCAAGTTTCTCCACCCTGTAAACTACTAGGGCATAGAGCAGCACAGATTTGGCAACTGGTAGATTCCAAACTCATTGCAACACTTTCCTCGGAAATAATAGTTACTAGAACAAAACAACGCTAATGGCAGTGCTCCAAGGCCCAAGGTCCTGAGAGCCATACACATATGAGGATTCATTGCAGATCACAAGGGAGTTTTGAAGCTTGTTCAGTCACGACAAATCAAATAACATTATACAAATGTTCAAATTAGAAGGCAATTCATATTACTTACTAACACAAAGAAAGAAAAATCAGTGTAATTTATCAACATTCTAGAAGCAGTGACCTCCCACTTTGACATATCAGTGTATGGGATGTCCAGAGTTTAATTTTGAGTTTTCTAGAATCAAAAATTTATCTGCTCTACTGCCTTTTACATAGGTCGAGTACAAGATATTCTTCAGAAGGCTCCCATTCCCCTCATGTCAAAAGAGGAATGCCAGGCGAGGTACCGGAAGCGCAGAATAGGCGATAAAGTGATCTGTGCTGGCTATGATGAAGGTGGAAGGGATGCTTGTAAGGTAATGAAATACAGTAGCATATAGTTATATGTTCCAACCATATGTTCAAATATATAATTTAATACTGTAACTATTTTTAATTGCTATTGGAAAAGCATGGTTATCAATAGAGCAGTTGATTAACTTGTCACTGTTCCTTGTCAAAAACACTGAAAATCAAGGTATGTGGAAAATATATCTTATGTGACATTGAAATCCTTAGGGATAGATTCTGTGGATAATAAACTCTGAGTGTGGATATACAAGGTAGCTTATCCATTTAGGGAATAAAACAATATTCCTTCAGACTATCAAAAATCCAAAGAGAGCAAGTATAGCACTTTAAAGCATTTCTCCAATAAAAGCATATTTTCGATGTAGCATTTTATTTCTTGACATGAAATACAGTACATGAAAGTTTATTTTAAGACATTCATCATGTGCAAACCAGAAGGGAGTGGGCTAGCAATGCTATTAAAATGCATGGTCAATAAAATGCTAAAAACAACCTGCTCTGTTCATTCTTAGTGTTGAAAATGTCACAAGAGTGTGCATTCAGTGAGCCACATTCTCTGCTCAGGTGTAGACTTGCACACTTCTGTCAGTTTAAATATTCTGAGTCATTTTATGCAAGAAGAAAATAGTCTTCAGATTAAATTCTCTACAAAATACAGTTGTCACTGTAAATATTTAACAGTTAATGTTTTTATGTTAAAATGTTACTGTTGCTATGCTTGTTATTGAGTAATTAGGAATAAAAATACTTGGAGATGATTTTCTTCTATGGCAATTAGGCTTTTTAAATCTGATACAGTGTACCAGAACATGGAGATGCTGTTTTATAAAAATAACACACTTGCTATTGTCTTAACAACTCATAACAGCTACACTAACGAACCTGATGTTCAGAAAGATTGGTTAGGAATAAGAAAAGAAAACAGAGAGGTCTTTTATCCTGAGGGTGACTCTGTCACGTAAAGAACTGAGATTTGCATTCTAAAAAAAATCCATAAGAGAAAACATTGTCAAATTTACTGTTTTTTTTACTTTCACACATAGTCTTGATTGAGTTTTAAATCACTGCATGCAAATAAGTAAAAAAAAAATAAATAAACCCAGTAGTTTTGAACCTTCATGGTAAGTAGAAATTATTTGCGATGACTAGAAAGTATTTAGAAATCAGTTTACAAAAAAACCGGCTCCATGCTCTCTTAATTAGCATTAAGTGAAAATGATTGAAATCTAGGCAGTTATGCTGGTGTTAATGCTGAATGATGTTGATTTTATTCAAAGCTTTCTTTGAGACAGAAATACTGATGAGGGCTTCTCCTTGCGTGCTCTCTCTTTTTCTCCTGTGACACAGGGAGATTCAGGAGGGCCACTGTCATGCAGACATGAGGAGGTCTGGTATCTGGTGGGCATCACCAGCTGGGGTGAAGGGTGCGCTCGCCCCAGGCAGCCAGGAGTCTACACCAAAGTTGCTGAATATTCGGATTGGATTCTAGAAAAAACTACATAGCATGACCATTACTGACTCTCACAAAGTGCTGTGGAATAACAACCATAAAAAGTGTATTAGTGTTTTTTAACTGGTGCTTCTTGTTAGCCTGGAGTGGAAAAGACTTGATTTAAAAAGCAGAAAAGCAGGAATGAATGAATTTTTCTATTACTAAATAAAAAGCAGTAATAAAAATAAACTCCACTGTCACTGATTCAATAGAAAAAAAATGACTGAGTCATGGATTTCTTCTGTCCTTGCTAGCTTAAAAGGGAAGTGGATGAGGTTGTGGGACGTATATGAACCTGAGATCTGAGAACTCTTCTGACTTAAGAGATCTGGATACAGTGATGGAGATTTCTCTCCCTTGTGGCTAAAATGAATGAACCACTTACAAACTTAGTAAGGGGCTGGGGGAAGGGAAGCTGAGACAGAGAGATGCATATACAGTTGCATAAACCTTGTTTCCTTAGGATATTAGCCAACAGAGAGGCAGTAGTAACCAAGAAAACAAACACAAAGGTCTTGGCAAACTCTTCAATAACAGTTTATAAATATGGTAACAGAGCTGTGTGTGAGTCAGCACAGTCAGGCAGAAGGAACAACCACCATAGATGAAATGCAAAGAGTAAACTTATTCCCATTACCTCACTAGCCCGAGGATCCTCAAAACAGTACCTGAGCAGAGGTACACAGGTGACTGCAGGCACCATTAATCTCGTTTGTCCTACAAGAACCCCATCCTGCTGTTCCTGGTGGCCTCCCAAGAGCTTGTGCATGTGTGGTTTGCCATCATGCTGTGATCTTCACTGTACTGTAATCTACTCCGGACCAAGGCAGGGAGCTTAGCCATGTCCCTTAGGGTCTCTCCAAGTCTACCTGTGTTATCTATACACAGGTGTTCTCAAGGCACACAGAAGGTTAACAACAGTAAGCATAACATAAATTGCTACTCTCCAGAATTTTCACATTCCAAACTGAAGGGTCACTTGAACATATTTACAATCCTCCTCACCAGTCTTCTGCTTTTAACCCATTCCTCCCAATATGCTGTGTTTCACTTACATTATTCTAATTTCTGTGGAAAGTTTTGTGATAAGAATGATAATGTGGGATCTCCTTCTCCTGAGGCAGAAAATCCAGAAAATCAATAAAAGAATCCCCCCTTTAGAGAGATTGTGTCTTGGTCTTCAGCACAATATAATTTTATTTTCCAAATCCATAGCTCTCCATGTGTAAAAAAACCAACTTTATCCTTTTTCTATTTCTCTATTTTTTTCCCTTTAATCATTTCTTGTTACTCCATGTCAGGTAGCAGATATATTTCATGGCTAAAATTAACACTAGTGTGAAAGACAGCAGTAAAAATTAATTACTTTCTCCTACTAAGAAGCAGCACCAGAAATGAGAGCAGAGAACGTGACATTGTCTTTGCCAAACGCTATGAACTTGTTTCGTAATCATCTACATTACCTTAATTGCTGAAAATATGTTCCGGACTGCTACTCATAATTGCCAGATACCACACTGAGAGGTAAACAGTGGCAGTGGCTTTGCAAGTAAATGAGGTCATGAAAATTAGAAAATTAAACATCAAATTTATGGGAGAAAACAATCAGGCTGCTGAAAATTACTCTTGTGTTTATTTTTTAATGCTTAGTTTGTAAATAATCTGAGGGAAAAATGTAATTCCACAGCTACAAGCTTATACTCTGAGAGTCCAAAGAGGACTTGGAGTCAGAGTGCTTCTCAGGGCGTGTAGTACTAAGCTGACTGCAGTCAACAAACCTGAAATCCCAAAGCTGTATTCAAAGGCTGGGGAGATGATTTAGTTTGTTTATTTCTAAAGAATTGAATTCAAAGAAAGGGTGACAACAGTCCAGACTTAAAAGGAGGGGAAAGGTAATGATGCTGCTGTAGGCACATCTGGGGAAAGAAAGGTGCTGCCTTCCCTCTGCCCTGCAGTGGACTCCTGGTGACAGGGGCTTGCATTGCTGGGGTTGCACAGTTCTCAAGGTCTCATGCCCTGGGTATCCCTGTGCAGGATGTAGATGTTCACAGTGCCACTAGGCAAAGTCTGGCATGTGTTTGGGGAGATAAAAGTGGGGGCTGAAGTCCTTTCATGCTCTGTTTTACCCCAGATGGTTTAAAATATCAGCAAACTTCAGACATGCAGTCAAAACCTAGAGACTTATGTAAGGGATTGAGAAAGAGTAGGAAAAACCCCAGAAAACAGACATTCAAGTATAGCTCTATCCTCATGGGGAAGGAATGAAGACATCTGGAAAAGAGTTGCTGAAGGAAAAAATGGGAATTGCTTCAGTAGGAAAACAGGCTGAAACTCTCTAAAGAAGAATCATCAGGAGACCATCTGAAATACTTGTCTGCCAATACTCAAGCTATGTATTTGCTAAAGAGCATTTACAATGTCAATCTGATAACTTTTAATACTTTCTCATAATAATACTGTCATCAGCTTCTTTTTCAAATGCACAAAAAATGCACATGCTTTTATTTTTTCTTTTTTTTTTTTTTTTTTCTTCTTTTCTTTTGTTCGTTTATTTGTTTTTTTGCTACAGCTTTCCAGGTTGTAACTATTGGAGTAACAAAGAGGAAGGGCAGCTCAGTGGTGCTCTCTAGACCTGTGGAGTTCCCTGTTTTGTTTCTCAGAGGTATACCAGTTGATGGCAATGTGCCAAAGGAAACAACTCTTTCTGTGGAAAAGATAAGGGATCTCAGTGACTGCATACATCATGAGCATCTGTTGACCAGATAAAATATCTTACTCTAATATATTTTCACATCGAGCAGATATTCTTCAATGACGTTTTGCATTAGTTTTCTGTCAATCTGTAAAAAATTTCTGACAGCTAAAAGTGAGTACCAGCATAGAGACACAGAGAATACAGGAGTTCCTGGTGGCTATATGAAGTCCTTTAGACTTTATTTAAGATGAGCTACATGAGGGAATGTCTGACCTTTCTGTGAATTTATAAACCAACATAATATGTAATTCATTGAGACCTTTAGACTCATAGATAGACCTGCATTGATGTTATTAAGTGTTATGTTGCTTGGGCTTTCTGTTATCAACAGGTAACCTGCACTAAATGAGAGGCTGTTTATGACCTTTATTTATTCTCCCTTTGCCTCTACCTCCCTGGGGTAAAATAATTTTTAAAAATCCAACAATCACAAAACCTATCTCAATCTCATTAGAGAAACATCTGGCCTTATACTTTACATCTGCTTCTGTTTATGTTGGGACAGAACATAAACATCAGTGCTTCAGTTGTTATTTTGATTTTCTGGTGGTGCTGAAAGTCAATAAAGCTCATAATTTTACTTACACTAGATAGGCAGAAATCTTGTAAAGGGCAAGCACCACTGTTGATGTAGTGAATGGCAGCATTAGTCTGTCTTGATGTTTTGTGCAGATAAGATCCCTGATCCCAAAAATTTACAGTCTTATTCAGGCACAAATAAAACACTATAAATGTGCTGTGACAGTCTGGAGAGCAATTAGTTCATCATAAAGTAGGACATACTGTGTTGCTGCTCAAGTGGACTCTTTAACTTATAATAGCCTTCTCTGTAGTCATTTTAATAGAACTGTAAATCAAACAAAACCAGTTTCCCATTAAACTGGTAATGCAGTGTTTCCTACCACTGCTGGTCCTTTGCCTAATATCTGAGACTGAAGTATGTCTTCTTGAAAGTGACCTGAGCTGTGAATCAGAAGACTTGAGGCATCTCATTACTTCTTGCTGGGAGAATTAAAATTTCTTACAGTGAAGATGTACAGAGATCACCAAGTATGCCCACTGGGAACTGGAGGAGAGGGAAACAATTTGGTATAAACTTTTAGTCTTTTATTTTCTCTGTGAAAAATTATTATTCTGCTGCGATGAAAAAGGCATCTCAGATGCTGAAAAATAAGAAATTGGATAGAATTAAAATAACTCATGGTGACACTCCTTATAGTAGAAGAACTGTGTATTCTTATTCTCTAATTTCCATTATATATAGAAGATACTTTGAAAAACTATTGCTACGTAATTTTTTTAAAATTGAAATATCTGCATTATAATTCATTAAAATTACATTTCCACTTCAAATAGAAGACAACATTACTTTGCCTCTGAACAATAACAGCAGACATAAAATACTACATATTTATAGTGAAACATTTTCTGAAGTAGTAAACTGTCTGGTTTTCCTGTGGTCTTTGTGTTGTAAATCACATTACAGATATGTACAGATGTGTTAGAATTACTGTGTATGTTACAAGAAATTTTTTCATGAGTTATGTAGCAGAAATGTAAAACAGTTGTTTTGCATCTTTTTACTGTTTCTTAATTTTCATAGGATCATAGAAAAGAGATCTTGAGAAGATGTTTAGAAATTAACTAGTACACCATCTTGCCCTTGTGCACAGTCAAGAACACCTACATCATTTATGATGAGAGTTTCTCCAGCCTCTAAAACCAGAAGATCTACAGTAACTGCATAAAAACTATTCCAGTGCTCAAAGATCTTTATCGCCACATTTTTTTTTTCCTTATCACTGGCTTAAAGAACCTTTCTTGCAGTACAATTTTGGTATTTCTTGTGCTACTTGCCATGAAAATGGAAAATAGGGAGGGGGGGATGTTGCCTAAGATGAAAGAAAAGAACTTTCCAGACAATATTAGTATAGATAAAACAGAGAACAGGTCTGTTAATGAAAACGCTTTCATCTGCAGCAAAATACGTAGGTGCACACCCAGTATAGAGTTCTTGAAAATTTATAACTCTGATTAATTATCATATCTAATTGATACATCCAACCTGGGAATTGTCTGCCCCCAGAACCTCCCTGGGTGTGCCCCTTTGGAGTTTTGACTACAATATATCTTCCAGGTGCATGTGTCCCAAACAAGATGTCCTTGCTAAGATGTTTTTCCTTGGAGAGAACATTAAGCAGAATTTCAAAATTTGGCCCAAACCATAAGAGATTTAGAAACTGTCAACTGCTGCCTTAAATGTGAGAAACTATACAGTGTTAAGAATCTGCAGTGTTAAAAATCTACAAATATATAAAAAATCTGAAGGCATAAGGGAGGTTAGGGATTTGTTGCTATTGTTTTTGTTGTTTTGTTGTTTGTTCCTTCATTTTAATTTTCTGTAATTAACCTCTATGGTCTTGATACTCTTTTCCCATCACAATGTCATTTTATGCAGTGCTGAGTCAGTTCCCACATTTTTCTTGACTGGTTTATTTGTAAAGGCTAGAGAAGTGTGGGTAACAATGATAGAGGAAGAGGACTATATGCACAGGGCATGCAAGAAGAGATTAAAGGGAGCTGATAGAAGCTAAAGTGAAGTTAAAGTGAGTTGGAACAAACAAAACAAGAATCAGTGCAAGTTGAAGAAAACCCAACCTAAACAGGAGATACTCATCAGGGCATCTGGAACTGAAAACATGATGGAGCACCTAGACATCGTTTATGGTGCACAGAACTGTACCCCAGGACCCAAAAATTAATGGGGTATGGTGCAGGAAGTTTTTCTATGCTAGGAAGTTGTAGAGTTGTCTGAAATTCATGCTGCCCTAACATGACTGTGCTGTGCTCAGACCTGAGCTTATTTCCACTCAACTCTGCTATGATTTGCTGCTCTGTGCTGATGTATCAGATTGAATTGTCAGCCTCACATCTGTACTTCCTTTCCTATTTCCACTGACTGTATCATCTGGTAGACTTTTTCTCTCAATAACCTCTTTGCTCAGTTTTGTGCCCAAAAGTGATTTGAAGAGTGGCATTACTTTAATTATTGTGGCATGATGGATAGAGTTTAACCTAGAGAGGGTTCAGAATTTTAGGGTAAATAGCAGCTGCAATTCCCTGGATGAACTGAGGTCAACAGGCTCCCCAATAGAATGATAAACGTCTGCTCAGAGAGACAGAACAGAGTGTGGAAAAAAGTGGAGACTATGTGGCCCCCTTCCATTTTAATCCCAGAAGAATGGAAGAACATTATGGTACTGAGACCATAAAGTACCTGTCTGATAAGGAAGAATCAAGATGTTCTGCTGCTGAAGCTAACAGCCATGTTGAACAAGAGCCAAGCCACAACCACCAACACCTTCCCACTAGGTAAATCAATAAGAAATAAAGGGTATTTATGACTAAAACCACTCAAACTCCACCCAAACATAAAGAAAATAGTATAAAAGTAAGTGGGGAGTAGGGGTAAAGCAGAAGAACACTTCCAACAAAACTGCTGGGATCGGTCAATGGGCTGAGCCCATCTTCACCCCAGCCAGAGGGATGCTTTGGGTGAGAAATATACTCTATGCATGTTAAGAGCTGCTTTTAAGACTAGAGGTTTTTCTTACTTCATAGCATATTAGTATATTGCTTTGTATCAGAGCTTGTGCTAGCTTAATGTATGTATCAGGAGATTGCTTTAAAACATATTTTTGCAGTAGACACTATCACTGACAACCTTCGAACATTATTAATCTATCGCTATTTGTATTAATAAAGAGTGTTTTTCTGTAAACTGTTAAAGTAAGTCCTTGCAGTTGCTGGCAGTGGAAAACACCTTGACAGGGCCTGCTGAGGGGTCTTAGCTTTATTGAGTCTCTCCTAACAAGGGTGGTTGAGGTGCCCTCTGACCTTGTGAATCTGTTGGTGAAGGGTCTCATTACAAGATGCTGACAGACTGTCGGACACCAAGGTCTTGACTTTCCTGGGGCTACCAACAGGCAAAAATCCAAACTCCCACCTTTCACATGACAGTTATCATAGGAGATCCGAAGAAATCCCTATTCCAGAGTATTAATGGGTGATACAGCCTCTCTGAAGTTTACCACATTGCGTGTCCCTAGTACAGGGGACTCCTGTTGGTTGAGTGCTGCTTGTGGAAAGGTGCTTCTTAAGGAAACAGCATCCATGACATTCCTGAAGCTTCTGTGTTTCTGTGCTGTGATGTCCTTTTCATGTGCATAGTTCACTATGTGAGAATTCCAGGTATGAGCATTTTGGTTTTGAACTTGTGCCCAACATGTTGAATAGAAAATAAAACATACTTAACATATCACCCAATGTGACTGCTGAAGGAGGGCAGAGCAGTGACATCCCATGGAGGACAGAGTGAAAGTGTAGAAAGGGAAGGACAAAGGAATGATAGCTTTAAAGTTGCTACTTTCTTCTGGACTTCCTGGGATTCAGCTGTTTTGACAGATGATTTGATGCCATAAAACTCACTGAATGCAACTAATTTTCTGAACTCTATTGTTGGAAAAAAATGGAGTGAACAGTTAATGAAACACTTACATGATTAAGATGGAATGAGTCCACATAACCCAAAACTTTGGACTTCAAAGAGTGCAAGACTTTAAAGAGGCAGAATGGGTTGATGGGAACACAGGAATTACTATAAACGTGAAAAATAAATGGAATAAAGAGGTTGTACGTTTCTTTCCCGTAAATGTATTGTGCTTATCAACTGAAAGGTCTGTATGACTTTCAGCAAACGTCTGATTTCTTTAACATTCACTAAATTTTCAGGGCAAAAGAGAACCAGTTTCAGGTATGCTAAAGAAAACTTTCAATAGCTTGTCACAAGGTGGCGCTTTAGCTCTAATTTGTCTTGTGCTTAATGGCTATGGCAAGAAAATGAACATCTAAGAGTATTTTCATGTCCATAGCTGATAAATTATAGAAAAAAATCGGTTTAGCATCTTCATTTGTAGAACTTGGAGTATTCATAAACAGTGGATATGTTTAGCTCCACGTTTCTGTATGGCACAGGTACATTAAGAGACAGTAGAACATGAAGGCTGACAAAATCAAGCTAAGCTAAAGATATTTGCCCACATTTCACTGGCTGTGGAATCCCACAGTATTTCACATGTTAATAAATAGACATAAAACCATTTGAAAGATGCAGTCAGGGCCCTAAGGACATCTGTTCTCTGGGAGGCGTGGCTTGAGGCCAGCTTGGCCACAATACAGTTATGTGGACCTGAATTAGGGAGCTGGGGGAGACAGAGCTGGGGGAGACAGATTTGGGGGAAACCTCAGCTTGGGCAGCTGTGTGTGAGCCTGGTCCTCATACATTGCTGCATTTTATAAACTAAAACAAACTTAGGCTGTACTTTATTAATATATGACTGGTTCTTACCACCAACACCATACCCATCTGTTAAAAATTCCTTTGTCAGATTTTCATATCTGGAAAAACCTATAGTGAGATTGTCTGAAATGGATAAATTGCTCAGGATTGAGAAGACATGATAATCTGAATTGTTAGTCTCCAGCATTAGCTCTGGACACAACCAAATGGAACCATGCAGAACAATGTCACAGGTACTACAAGTTCTTGAGAAGCAGAAGAGTAAATAATATCTTGATGTGTTACTACAACTCTATCATTTCAAAGCATCTGCCGATCTGTGTAAACTTGGACCAGACAGGAGGAAAGAGATGTTCTTTATGTGCATCAGTGAATAAACCAAAGATTTAGGATGCTTGTGGATTAAAGAACTAATGACTTTAAGTTACTGCAAGATGGATGCTGATGAAAACTGTTTGTGGTAAATAGTGAAGCAGTGGGTAGAGGGCAGTTGGTGCTACTGTGGAAATTCCACTACTGGAAGTATTTAGGGCTAAGTTACAACCCAGTGTAACTGGTCCTGTGTTGCACAGCTGGACCTTCCAGCTGCTGCCTATGTTCATCAACACCAGTACAAAATCATGTTTTTTTTTTTTTCTAAAATTACATATGTCTTTTTGAATATTTGTTTGTTTGGTTTGCTTGCCCATTCTTTGTTTGGTTCAGTCTTTTCATTCTCCTGCAAATAACAGAATTTTTTATTATGAACTTAATTTTTTCCCCTGCTTCAATAGAAATTGTTATTGTTTAGAAAGTTCAAGTCCATTTAAAATTGTAATAAAGTGAAAGGAATAAAGACAAATAAGAAGATAAAATAGGCCTAAACATGACTAATAAAAAGACAGAAATTAATTGTGCAGGCCTGTTCAATGTGATTTTTGCCATTAGTAGGAGAAAACACCAGCCTTTGCGCTGACCTGGTTGTGCAGGGACATGCACTTGTCTGTGCCTCAGCCTGAGCTGCTTGGGCTTCTTTTAACAGCTGTGCAGTGGTCAGTGATTGCTGCATGACCTGTCTTTAGCTTTAATAATGGGAAACTGTCTGTGGTAAAGGCCAAAGAGAACCACTGGGCAATGGAGTATCATCAGAACCACAGTCCTTGGAGTATCATGGCTGGGGAACATTGTTCAGGCTTAACTGGGGAGCATTAAGAAACACACCTTGATAAAAGACATAAAAAGATGGTTTTAAGTGGATCTTTGGGATACTCACCATCAACATCATATTCCTCTCAGTGAAGGGCTGAAGATGCTGTTGGTTGCTGTACATACAACACCCCTCCAATCCCCAAAAGCCCCTCAGGGAAGCCTGAAACCATTGACCTTTGGATAGAAGGGAACATGGTAAGGGCAAGCACACACCACAGAAAAGTAGTATGTAGTAGGACGGGCTATGTTCTTTCTTTAGAATTTTTTCCTATATTATTAATGAAGCATTTCTGTGTTAATTGGACAATATGGATTATTAAGCTATTAAAACACTAGCTGGACTGGCAATACATTTTGAACCTGTGTATGTACTGCATTCTCTTTGGCCAAAAGAAGATTTTTTTCAGTGGGACATAAAGTAAATGGAGATATACTTTGCATTACGGAGACATTCAAGGGAAAAGTAGAAAATCGTCTCAGCTAGTAGCTTCAGTAGAACTTCAGTATAGAGTATTTTCATCTGTTGATTGGAAAACAAAAAAACAACTCTTTTTGCATTTCTTTCTGTTGTTTCTGAACTCTTACATTACTCTGCATACTACAATGGAAGCCCATCTTGGTTTTAGCCTCCAGGCACTACATAATGAGAAAACATTGGTAAAATAAATAACTTATAGTGCCCTCATAAATACAGTTGATACCAACATATAAAGGTTTTGTACTCAGTTGGTATTCATTATTTTTTAATTTTCTTCAGAATGTTCTGTATTTGATATTCCTTTCTAAACTGCAGCTGCGAGATTCATAGGAAGGTCACATTCATACACAGAAAGTACATTTCTGTCTCTTGTGGTAGCAGGGAAAAAAGCTGAAAAGTATTACCTATGGCCATCCTAGAGGCTTACAAGCTCCTGTTAGTATTTGTAAGCAGTTTTTCTGAACAAAAATCCTTCTGATATTAAAGCTCTTTTCATTATTTTCAAAGATCTGACTCACAGCTGTCACACGTGTGGCTCTGGCAGTACTATGTAAACTACCAGACAAGATGAAGGTTAAACCTCCTGAACTAACAATGTAGGCCAAATGTTCCCCCAGAACTTAAATTCAGCAAATCTGACCTGAACTTCTTGCATTCTCTTTTATCTATAGTACAGACTTAAAAAAAATTATTTAGGTCACTGTCATTGGTTCTCAAAGGTCAACGTGCACTGCTGCAGGGCTCCAAACTTGAGAGCAGCATTGGGATACAGGCCACAGGTGATATGCCACGACTCTTTTCCATTCCAGAAGTGAACACTATATTAACACTTTCCAGACTTACATATATAGACAAAATTATCCTGGAGGAAGCAAAAGAGAGGGTAGGGTAATCTGGTAGTTTAAACTGGGATTTGACAGAGCTGATTATTTGGAGCATATAACTTATTCTTTCTTCACTTTGAGACAATCACTTATGATCCCTCTCTACACTTCTGTGCTCTGGCATGATTGGAGTACATCTCAGAAGTAAATACTACTATTACTACTGTTTTATCATTAGGAAATTTTCCTGGTTTCAGCCAGACAGAGTCACTTTTCTTGTGGCAGCAGTGAGGGGGTGGAGTCTGGAGCCATGCAGGTACTTCTAGGTTGTTATTCTATACCACCCACATCACTGTCAGGCTTTGGAAGTAGCGGATTCTCACTTCCAAAAAGGAAGGGGGTGTAGCTTAGGAAGGAAGCAAAGTGAATCTGCAGACACTTTGTGACCATTTTGTCCTTTTCTGGGGGAGTGGATGGGGAGTTGAGTGGTGGGATTGCACTGGTCCCAAGTGGATGGTTTGTCCCCCATTGGCTTTTGGTTTTCATTGTCTTGGGCTTGAGGCACAAATGCAGTCATGGATGGTTTGTCTGTCCTTGTTTTCATTGTTTTCATTGTCTTAGGCTTGGAAAAAGAAAACGTGATGGAGAGAGTGGTCAGGGAGTGCCAGTTATGGTTGCACTGTGTTGGATTTGGTGAGCGTTTTTTTACAAGTAAATCACTCTCTTTTTTGGACACTTTTGTTATTAGTATTGTTGATATTATTGTTCATTTTCGCATCTCATTGCTGTTTGCAGTAAATTGTTATCTTAACAGGTAACCTCTACCCTTTATCTCTTTCTCACTGAACGGGTTGAGAGGGAGAGGAGCAGCAGCATGAGGCTTAATTTCCAGCTGGGCTTAAACCATGACAGAAATTACAGCAATATTTTCAGCTGCTGTTTCTGTGCTTTGATGGAGAGACTCCAAATTGCAGTGTTTGATGGGTGCATTTACAATGCTGTCATGACCATCTACAGTACTTTAGGGCAGACAAGGCTATAGAGAGATAACTCATGTTTCCTAAATGCATTGTTTGAACACAAGGAATACCCACAGCAAAATGACTCATATCTGCCTGGTGAGGCACTTACTTTTCAATGAATTTCTTTCAAAACCTTATTACTTACAGTTGTATGTGGCATCAAAGCAGCCTATTTTTTGGGTGTACGTTTTGAGTGAAAAAGATTACTCTATAAAACATCTTGCACATGATATTTCATTTATTCAAGCAAAAATGTAGATTATATCATATGAACTTAAAGGAAAGGATTTAGTAACAAAAATTCTCTAATATTAGTAAGTTTTACAGGATAACCAGTCATTATAAATGGACTAAGCTCATATGTTGGATTTGACCTCATACTGGGGACATTTCTATGTTCTAAAGCAATCTATGTCTGACTTGGATTCCCCATGAGCTAAGTGCACTTCACTACCTCTTATCACTTTGATTCTTGCTTTATTCATCTCTAGTTACAGCATAGCAAAAGTTTTTAAGGCCAGCTTGATGGGCAGTGAAGGGCTTTTGATGAGGTAAAAATGATGTTTCAGAGAGAGGTGCAATTATATTTCCTTAAGGAAGATTGCAGAAACAAAGCAAGTGCGTTTTCTAGACCATGGTGCATAGGTGATTCTATAATAAAGTGCATTATTTCTGCTAGATGAGAGAGAAGTGACAGATGAATATAGAGGATAAATGAGCATGTTTTTCATGTGCACATGTTGGTTTCTTTTTCAGAAAATTAAATGTTTGTTCTTTTTTAGGAAAGAGGATAAGAACATACATTAAGCTATTAATATTAAAACTAGTTGTTGGCATTTTACTGAAATAAAATACTGAAATGGATACTGGACTTGTGTTTCAGATGCCATGATCAATTTTGTAAATAATAGATCTGCTGTTTTGTTTAGTGTTACTTATGCAATTTCTTTGTACTGTACTGTCAAGAGACCTTTTTGGTTGTTTTGGATATTTCCATTTCCCATTTCATTAATGTTCAGTGCACAAAATGTTCCCCATGAAGGTTTTTCTCACTGTGGTAGAGACAACAAAAGGAGTTACGGCAATCTGTAGAATGGACTCATAGCTCAGACGACTTTATAACAGCTACAGATCACTTTTTCATTGCGACACTCCCTATCAAATTTATAAGCAAATGAAGAGTTCAAAGAAAAAAAAAAAATGCTGAGACTAAGTACCCAGTGAGATTCTAGTCTGGTATCTTTTCCAGACATGATATTGAAGGGCTTTTGCTTCTGTGTGCTGCTATTAGTAAGAAAGTAAAGTAAAGTAAATTAGTGAGAAAGTAAAGTAAGGCAGAAAGTAAAAAAATGTAAAGCAAAATGGGTTTTCAGATGTTCTTTATTTTGAGACTGAAAACATTTCTAATGAAGTTTATGATGTTTTCATTAAGTTTGTCATGAAATTGATTTTCCTAGCATTTGAGATCAGTTCTATTTTTTTTCATGCCACTGGATAGATCCAACCAACAAAAAAAATTATCATTTTTTTGACCAAATTAAATATTTTTGAAAATTTTGATGACGTTTAACAATTTATCATGATTAGATGCAAATGTACAAAGACTGTAAGTAATAAGAAAGGAGCATCTGACTGTATTTTCTCGTACACCTGATTATGTATTTTCTAGTGTAGGAAATACTTGACATTTTGAAAATGCCATCCAAATCTTGCTTTAAATTGGCAAGTTTCCATGATCACTTGGATGTTTATTTTTTTGGTTGCTTCTGTAAACATAAAATCATAGAATGGTTTGAGTTGGAAGGGACCTGAAAGATCATCTAGTCCAATCCCCCTGTCATGTGCAGGGGCACCTTCCACTAGCTCACGTCACTGAGTCCCATCCCACCTGGCCTTGAATACTTCCAGTGGTCCATACCTTCTCTGGGCAACCTCTTCCAGTGCTTCACTACCCTCTGAGTAAACAATTTCTTCCTAATATGTCTTATATTCTACTTTAAAACTGCTTCTTGTTCTATCACTATCTGCCCACGTAAAAAGTTGCTCTCCCAGCAAGGTCAGATAAGCACATCTGGCACAAACATGAGCCTTCTAAGGTGTAACCAGAAACCCTGAATTTTCAATCACAACATGTTTGTTATAAATGCTAAAAAATTCTGAATGCCATACCTTGGAACAGTTGCCGATTCATGGGGTTTGGCTTTTCACTTGCTGGTTATCTAACAGTGTGATTGAGAACAACTCTCACCCAAGGCATGGAAAATGCAGATAGTGATGCTATTGACAGCTGACTTGTAGAAAAAGAAAAAACCTTCACAATACACCTGAGTGATGTACGTGGAAAGTCAGATTCTTGGTTGTGTCTGTCAGGTCTCAACTTTTTATTTGGTAAATAGGATTCTTAAGCCATTGTGGTCTCTGCTGAACTCCCTTCATTATAGACTTCACACAGTTGTAAGAAAATCAGCCTAAATAACATTAAAAAAATCTTTCAGTTTTGCCTGATTTTATTTGTCATCACTTCATCTACTGGTAACAGCACCCTCAACTCAAAGATCAATATTTGTGATTTCAAAAATATTCTTAATACCAGAAAGGCCAAGCTGCTTTCCCCATACTACATGAGTTTACAGCAGAAGGAAACATCATAGCAAGAATCTTTGCATAAGATGATTAAATAAGTATCTGCTGGAATAATTGTTTGTTAAAGATAAAATGGGAGGTTGGCAGACCTCTTTGACATCTGGGAAGGAGTTAAAAGAAACTGGAGGATATGCTGGTGCTAAGCAGTACATGAACAAAGACTGATCCTTCCACTTCAATTTTAAACTGTAGAAAAAGACTAAAATTTATGACTCAGGGGAAGACTGATGGAAGAGGTTATGCAAAAAGATTACTGATGAGACATAAAAACGGGGCTAGACTGGAAGAACTAAATATGCTTTGGCAGTTGAAGCATGCAAATATCTAATAAGGCAATCAAGGGGAGAAAATTAAGTATTCCTAGCTTTTGGACCTTATTCCATAAACACAAGAAAAAACAATACTTTAAAAAGAGAGGAAATACAAAGGGCCAGTCTGTCTATGAGCACTGTAAGGTAATAAATGTATAAATATATAATACAGAAAGAAAATGAAAGAGTAGCTCTACAAATTATATTTGCTGATGTATGTTCAAAGTACAAAGAAACCCAGTTTGTAGATACTCTGGCATTTTTTCAAAATATACAGAAGCCAGCTTGAACTGTTCTAGCTATACTTCAGCCAGGGCAACATTTACATTCTACTCATCTAGCTTTCACTTGCAGTTTCTTTTGAAAAATTATCCTTTTCTCTCCTGTCTGAAAACCAGCCTTGTGATGTTGCAAGAATGAAATGGGTGTCATGGACTCTTGACCCCAAGGGTCAGGGCACTTCAGACCTGGTTGAGACAATCCATACACACATTAAGCAAAAATTTCCAGCTGGAGTGAACTCAGATGTAAAGTCTTGTGACTATAAAAGTAGCTGATGCTTAGTTGAACAGCTTGGGACTCACTTCAAGGAAAGAGAAATGCTGACCCTATTCAAGTAGGAGAGTAATTCATCTCTCCCTTTAGCAAGGCCAGAGCTTCTCTCTGAAGGATATCACCCTATATCTTCTCTATTCTACCTTCAGGGCTATATAGTGGTGTCAACAGGATAACTTGTAAAAGCTCTGGTGTATCACAGGAGAGGGCTGTGAGCTGTGTTCCTGTAAGAGCCAGGTGTGTGTGAGCTGGCATGTCCAGGTGGTGCCATGGGCTGCCCAGTATGCTGCAAAAGCCCCAGTGAAGTCCAGAAGCAATGTAGTGTTCTTCCAGAGTAAATTAGCTCTGCTAATAGCAAGACTAATTAACCTGGTTTCAGCATAGTCCTGGTGCAACAGAGTTCTTGCGCTTTCTGGTTTGTTTTTGTGCTCATTTAGCACTGGGGTGCTTATTCATGGTGCTAAATTGCTCTGTCCCGAGGCCTACGAGGCAGAACATTGCACGCTGCCTGCACAAGTAAGCAGGAATGTCACTTGGTAAGTGTCTCCCTTCATGCCTTGGTATAACGAGTTGTCTTTCTCAGCACAAGAGCTTTCATCATTAGTGGTGACTATTGTCTGAAAGCTGTTCTTCTGGTAACTGGCTTTTACTCTGGTTGCTTGCCTGGGCTAAACTCTTGTTATTTATAGTGCTTAGTCACTGTGTAGAACAGATGTATTTTATTATCCTGGGAAACATTCAGGATTCAAAAACACACATGTTTCTCAAGAAATGTTAAGGTTATGTCAGGTCTTTGGAATCGAGGGAAAAAATACTTGTTTTTTATTTTTGGAAAGTTAATCATGCATTAGGGTGACAACTGAGTTGATTTCAGTAAAACTGTATGAATAATTGGTTTTATGCCTTGGCAGATGAACGAAACTTAAAAGATTATTCAAGCCAGACTTCACAGCAAGTTTATTTGGTGAATTAAATATGCTTCATTTTCATGCTGTCCATTTTTAACTAAATAAGGGATCCAAAAGGAGAAGTTTCTGAGAGAAGCTGCTGACCGTTCACAGAACAGGAAGCAGCAGAGATCTGACCTTCTTGGAAGTGCTCTCTTATCATTAGACAATCATCAGAATGCACTTGTCTCTGTCACCTCAAGCATATGCTACATAAAAAAGCGTATTACAGAGAGGACTTGGAAAACCTGATTAAGGCTCTTGTTTGTGACCTGATCTTCTATGCTTTTTATATTCTTGTATCTGAGTTTGGATAACAACACTGTGCTCAGATCTTGTGTTACGTCATTATCCCTCACTGGCTTTTGTGCAAGTGTCCTATTCTAATCGGTATTAAAAATAAGCAGGGGAGGAATTTAGGGGAAGATTTTTTTCTGTCTTATGGTGTATATGGCTTATGGCGTTCCTGCTTATTTTTAGTTCAGTATTAATAATCTTCTAATTACAGGCATTTAAACACCTAAATGTGTAGAATTTATAAGTTCTTATAATGAAACTGAGCAAATCTTGTTCTAACAGTCTCAAATTGTTTCCAGTGTTTTCCTGAAGTGAAAGAAACATGGTGCTATTTTTCACAAGCATAAAATGGTTATAGATGCATTCATCTTAAACTGTGTCACCTTTTCAAATCTCCTTTATGACCAATTTGAATTCCCTGGGGACTGTGCATTCAAAATATCAAGTTTTGTAATTTGTGAAGTCTTTACTTAATATTTGAACAGAAAGAAAGCATTTGATTTTGTAATAAGAATTTTCACTTGCTCTGTGGGAAACAAAAAAATGTTGTGTTAATCCTGGAAATCCTGATTCTGTTCACAGTCTGTTGAAATGGCTTCAGATTTATTTCATACTTCGCAGGCAAAACTTAAGTTTTAAGACCAGAGAAGGTGCCATCTTATTCAATGGGACTCAGCCTGTCTCAACTGCTATACCACTTGGCTGCCACTTGGACTGGCTGTGTTGGGACTGAGTAAGTAACACATTTCCTCAAGCAAATGCACTAGTGTGAATAAGGAACTGCTCCATTTTTGAGAAGGCCTTTAAATACTAGTTTTACAATAGAGATGTTTTGGAGAGGAAAGATGAACGTAAAGATGTACATTGACTCTCTTCTTGGATTTTAGATAGAGCTTCAGATTCTGTCATTGCATATTTAATTTTTCTCATGGCAAAGCACAAGAGAGGAAAAAAGTGAATTACACAGCTTGTACTTTAGCAGTCTTGAGGAGCCATAGCCTGGAGATTTTAGGAAAAACAAATTCTGAGACTCTCAGTTACTACTAGTAAATCTAAAATTGTCTGGAGAAACCTCACACTTTTCAATCCAGTTGCATTTGGAAGTGATCATACAGTTAATTTCAAAGTGAGTGCAGCTTAGACCTTTGGGAGCAGCATAGCTCACAGCACAAAGGTCTCTGAAATTTTCCCTGTTGCATGAAACAATTGTTCTCACCGCCTCTCCAAGGCTTTGGTTTCAGCAGTTTTCTACTCTTGCTCCTTACTACTACACTCCTTGCTTTGTAATAGAGAGGAAAGGGTCCTAACCTTTGAGGACACATTTGTGCTCCTATGCGCTGTTAATAAAATTTATGCTAAATAATGAAAAATTGCATATTGAATGCACCTGGATTGCTGATCACTAACTGGAAATAATGTTACACAAGAACTAATAAAGGAAGTATGTTTGTACACAGTTTGAAGTATTAGGAAGGACTTAAGCTGTGGGAGTCATTGGCTTGAAGATATTGAGCCATTAACACCTACAGGATTTCTTCTGTGACAAGGAGAAGATAATCATGCTAGAGGTGTAATTCTACCTTCTACGGGAGCTGGGATTTTGACTCAGGACTTTACCTGGGGAAACAGAACTCGCTTTGTTGTTGTTCACTCTAACACCAGGTCAAATGGAGCTCTGCCTTCCAGCTGGGTAGAGAAAGGTGAGAATCAAAGGAAATGGAAGCACTTGCGACAAAGGATCTAGCAGAAAAAGCTGACACAAAGCCAGGATCAAGAAAAACCTTAGGCTTGAGGTTTTGAAATTCTGGTTATATTTGACTATTTTTAAGCCTTGCATGGTTCAAAACCAGCTTTAATTGACTTTCTGGAAAAAGAAACTTCTTGTTTTGATCCCTAGGTGGTCAAAGTGCTACTTGTTGGATATGAGGGAGGAAACCAAAGATGACATTTTACATGTGCAGTATATAATACCACACTGACAAAAGCTGGCAGAATGCATTACTATCTAGCCAGGACTCTTTCTGTCCCTACATCAGAGAGAAAAAGAATGGAAAATTTTATGCTACTGCCGCTTTTTCCCACATGAGAATTGACTGAAACCTCCCCATGAAGAAGCATCATGCTGTTTTCTCAGTTATAGACACAATGAATGAAAGATTTAACAATGACACATTTATCATTCTAGGTGGTTTCTAGTAAGAATACTCTAAAATTAATAAAGTGCTGATGGAGATCTTGTCTTAGTGCCAATTTGAACTATCAATAAATGAAATATTCAAAATGTGTGTAACATTGAAGACTGTATGTGTTGACTTGAATGACTTAAAACCCTAAAACAACTATAATTAAAGTTTAATAATTCATAGGTGGCAATATAAAAAGGACAAGTTGTTTCATTTTGTAATTTTTTTGTTGGATTGTAGGAAGTAATGATAGTTCCCAAAAAGTTAAGTACATGGAATTTCAGCTGCTACTATACATGCACTTGTAATTCACCTCAGATAGTTAACAATGATTATGCAAGAGTAGGACAGTGAGGAATCACTTTAAGTAAAGCACTCTGTTGAACAATTGTGTGCTTAAGGTTAAGCAGATATCTGAATGATTGCTGCATCCAGTCCAAATAACATAAGGACATATTTGCTGCTGGTTTTCAGTGTAAAATCCACCTTTGCTGCAGGAAGGAAAAAGGATGATTTTTCTAACACCCTCCCTTTCCCCAGCAGCTGGGTTTTATTCAGTGCAAGTCACTTTGCAGTACAGCCTGTTCCCTGCAGGTTTTGTGGAATTGTGATGGTCATGTTCTCTGTCCTGATCAAAAAGTGGCAAGGCCACTCAAAGCTTAAATCAGTGCAGAATCTGACCGGTAAAAGTTATCCCAAAAGTGTAGAAGACAAAGGAAAAGAGAAAGGACTGGGACGAACAAGAGACAAGTATAAAAAGAAACATGAGAGGGAGAAAGATGAGGGTGGTTTTATAGGTGAGAAATATTTGGGAAATAGGCAGTCTTTTTTTATTGAAAAAAATTCCACTAGAAAAAACTATTTATTTATTTATTTATATATATTTTTTAGTGATGCTTACTTCAATTTGCAGTCAATGCTTGTGTGGATATAATCAATGAGAATTCTTTTTTCAAGGTGGATAACAGGTGTTAATGCTACAAGATGTGTGTCCTCTTTTCTGGGGAATGAAAAATGAGCATGATTCTAAGAACTTAAATATATATAATTGTACGGTTCTGGTCACAAAGAGGAAATTTTATTCTGTGATCAAGAGAATAATTTTTATGCAGTAAGATAAGGTAAAAAAAAAAGAAAAAGAGATATTAATAGCCCTTAATCATGGTGAATGAATAAGTATGTCTTGCAAGGCAGAGGATGGCAACAGAGTACATCCAATACACTTCCTGAGTGGACAGAGACACTTTGGTCCTTGGTAGCACTGTAATGGTCATTTTCTCTCTGTTTTAGCATTAAATGCTAAAAAAGCAGCAGAGTATTATATAGCTGTAAAAGTTTGGCTCTGTAATGAAGAAAAAATCCTGACTAATTTCTTATGAGACAAATGAGAGGAAATACATTTTTGTGTATTGCACTGAGCAAATGCTCTGAAAACAGTGCTGGAATCACTAACTGAGACCTCTGTGACAGTGCAATGAAAGTCAGCATCACAATGATGGGAAATGCAGCTGATTATTCCCTTTTATTTCCCTTCTGGGATTTAGGACTGGGTTATCCTAGAGTGGCTGAAGGAAAAAATCATTTGCAGAATGACTCATTGAAGAGTCACTTAAATGTTTCAAGTAAATGTCACATTCTGATTTTTTCAGAGGTTTGTAAAGTTTAAAAAAATCAAACCTGAGAAGCAGATTGATTGTAAAGCCTCTAATGATGCCAATGGAGTAAGTAAAATTTTTAAGACAACCTTCCTCCAGCCCCATTTTGAATCGGAAATTTTTGCTACAAAATGGATCTTTTCAACAGCTCAGTTTTCTCAGTGGAATATTATGGAGAGCAGCACGTGCCTATGTGTAATTGCTCTGTGTGTGTGAAACAGTGAGTTTTCTCCCACATGATTAGCATAGGTCTTAATTACCACATTTCCCAAATCTGGCAGATGAGGTGGTTTAGTTCATTGGGTATCCATCTGAAAAATGTTGTTAGGCAGTCAATTTCGTCATTAGAGCTCTATTTGCCACTTTATTTTATACAATTGTACTGTGTTTTGCCTTTCAAATGCTTTTGGAGGAGATACTGTACATTGTGGGTATTACTGCAGTTGTACCTCAAAATTCTGAATACTGTTAATGGAGATAAAGTATGCACCATTTACTTATTTACTGTGATTTCAATAATTATTTAAAAAAAATAATTGACTTTCAACAATATGCAAATTCTTACTGTTTTTCTGAGTATCTGTGTATTCATGTAATGTATTTTGAGGCATGCCTACATCTACATAGATGTAAATATATACATGTATTCATTTATTTTTATGTATATATAATCTTTGTATTATTTTATCTAGGAGATTTATATATAATTATCTACATGGAGTATTTGGTTTCTCCTCTCAAGCAGATCTAAAGAGGATCGATTTAGGTACAAGTATAAGTGGCCCAGTGGGAACAAGGAGATGAGGTGCACTAACTTTTTCAGGCAATATCACAGAGATCAGAATTAACATGGTCAAATGTAATTTTTCACTTTTTTTGATGTAACAGGTAAAAATTATCATAGGTGTGGTTTTTAAATTTAGATCATTACAAAAGTATGAATTGTATAAAGTTCATACATCAGGTGACCCTTGCCTCTTTTCATTCTAGTAAAAAATACAAAATCAATTCAGTAAAGAAGTAACAATTTAAAACATAAATACGCAAGTTAAGTATACTTCAGATTTCAGTTCCTCTACTGTGCAAGAAAGAAGTTAATCTAAAGAGAACATATGAATTTTGAATACCCTGTCAGTCAGGTTTGCCTAGGAATCAGGTATTTCCATGGAATGTCTCCATTTGATACATTGCCTTGAGCAATGAGTGGGATCTAAATTTTTAGCTGAAGGAAACAGCAATCTGATAGTGAACCTTTATTCAACTTTAAAGTGACTTGTTTGATTCATGCCCTGAAGTCATGGTTTGTATTAGATAATGATAATTGGTTTTAACAGATCATTCTATTTTTTTTTTTTCTAAATATTCTTGCCTGACAGAACCATTCATAATCCATATCAAAGTCTAACAGCAGACCTTAAAACAAATGTAACCAAAATAATTTTTATGTTTTGAAAATCTAGTTTATGAGATACAAGGAAAATATTTTTTTCTCTTAAATGAAAATGTGTAATAGACAGTAACTGCTCATATTTCTTGACACAGAAATTGGCTCAGCCATCATAAATGTGAATCATAGGCAGGTTGGGAGTTTCACTGTACTATCATGCTATTGATTACAGCATGCAATGTTTATCAGATGCCTTTATGAAACAGCTATGCTTTTTTAGGAATTCCTAATGTTAGATGTATTTTGATCTTGGTTTGCTAACAAAAATGCAGAAGAGTGAAAATGACAGCTGGGTAGGAGGTTGTTACAGGTGAAATAACTTGCAAATTACTTCAGGTTTTTGAGCTGTACAAAAGCCCTTCTCTCCAGCAGAAGCAATTTCAAATGTATTAGCAGAAGAGATTCAAAATGACCAGTACTGAGACTCTAACCTGTGAATTCAAAGCACAAGTACGTTTATTTGGAAGTTCTGGTCCCAAGTGGTACAAATGAAAAGAAACACCCAAATAATTACAAGAATATTTAACTTGTAACACACATATTTTCATCAATGTGTAGATGTAAAATGTATAGAAAACAGAGTTTCAGAAAGAGCTCTTGGACCTAAGAAACATGGCTATTTATTTTCTGTAAAGGATCACAGGAACAACTCCCTTCCAAACCCCACGTCCTTTGCTCTAAGAAGCTTGAGAGACTTCCAGAACAGTGAAATACTATTTTTACTTTTAGTTTTGAAAATACATATAAAATACATATTCATAATTAACAGTAGTAATATTCAGTATGACTTACAGATATATGGCATTGGTTTTGACTTCTGTTGTTACCACTTTTCCTCTCAAAATGCAAATGTTAATTTCAAATCAATACAGGATATCTACTATGTTTCAATGTTCCAGTCATGGAGATGAAATTGGAGCCGAAATTGGAGCCGTCTCCTCACCTTCCTCAAACCATCTCTGTTTTTTTTCTCCTCCTCATCCCCCTCCAAAAGAAAAATAAGGCAGAAATCTTAGTTGGGCTTTTTCAGTCAGAACCATGCATCTTACCACCAGAATTAGTTGTCAAACCTGCAGCAAACCTTTGAATTTTCTCTGTTAACTTAGTAATGTTTTGGAATATGCTCTGGGGTTGGTATTTATCCATGTTTCACATCTTTGCCCATGTTCAAACTACCACTAACCCTTACCCTCACCTCTTGCTGGTGCAGGCATGCATGTGTACCCCTGCAGTTCATTTTTCATAGTCTGATCAGATATGGGAAAAGTAAGGGTCTTTTACCATTTTACTATTATTACATTCTGATAATCCCTGTCCAGGTGTTTTAATGTTCTTAATGGTACCTTTCTTTAATAGAAGATAAAACAGCATCTGGTAGGGCTGTGAAGAATAGTGTCCCTTCAGCTGTTGCCACTTGATGACATTATTTTCTTTTAGTCATCTGCAGGGTATGGATTTTCACAGCACTTACAATCAGGAAATTATAGTTGGCCATCACCATTTCAACTATGGTTAAAGTGTAGTTCTAGAATTATAATGCAAAATACATTTGAAATCTTCTTTAGATCACAACAAATAGCTTTCTTTTACTGGAAAACACATTGAAAGTAGTTTTCATTCAGAACTACACAAATAAAACAGTGGACTGATGATACATTTGCTACATATGAATGATGTAAAGCTTCCTTACAAGTAATCTAAGGGAGCTTGACATAAAAAGTCAGTTATGGGCTAGTGCTCAAAAGTACTTTGGTATTTTTTTATAGGGGTCTGAAACAAATTCTCATATGTTTTTCTCAAAAAAGTGAAGTTATTTCTCATATGCTGTTGCGTTTTAATTATGTTTAAAATATTTGCACGTTATGCAACTTCTGCAGTCTTTTTTCTTTTCCAAAAGAACAAGCACCACATGGAAGATGAAATATTAATTTATTTTGTTTCCCTTCTGCACATTTTTACTAATGCAAGTCACTCTTGAGGGAAAAACTCGACTATAATGGCACATCATCCACAGACTCTGAATGAGCAGAGTATAATGAATGATTAATTGTGAGGGCTCACTACTATGAAGGGAAATTCAGCAAACTGAAATGTTAAAAATTATCCTCTTATTTCTGGAGATTTATAATTAATAAATGAAAGCTGTAAGGGAAATACTCCCAGCACAAAAAGCCCTTTGCAATTCTTGTTAGACAGGAGAAAAACAGAAATCCTGATTTCAAGTTTATCTGAAGTCTGCACACCTCCAGGCAATGTGATAATAATGCTCGTATCCCCATCTATCTTGAAGCTGATCAAACTATCTACAGAAAACCTGAGGAACATGAAAGCCTCTGTCACTGAAGGTCTCTAAAACCCAAACAGACTTGGTGATGAGTGTGTTACTGGCATAGTAGGGAAACATACACAGAAGAGAAACGCTTGAGTGCACCTGCAGTTTCAAAAGAGAACTTGGCTTATGGTGGTGCTTAAGAAAACTGTCCAGTGAAATAACTGCAGGGCAGGGTATAAGAAAATTTTGTGGGGTGATTATACAAAATAGTTTATGTAACTTGTAGCTGAGGACACCTAGAATAGAGCTCCAGGAGTCACACCCTTCCCCTGTAAATTTCTAGCAATTAACTTACTTTATTATCAATATTTTTTTTTCTAAAAATTAACTTATAATGACTTCTAGTGCTATTAAGTGATTTTTATGCATTAATTCAGTTTCAGATAGAGATATCCAATGTCATCCAGATATATCCTCTTTACTATTGTACCACAGATGAGCAAGGAACAACAGCTCTATTACTTTTTGTTTTATCTGAATTTCAGTTATTATGTTTGGATATCTTCTACTCAGTACCAGATATTTTTGTGTTTAGACTATGATAAGATATTTTAGATTGTTTCTGAAGATCATGTTTGGCAATTTGTACATTGGAACATGTAGTTTGACTCTTAAGACCTGATTTAAAAAAACAGCAGAATTGTCTCTACAGTCCCAGGAATATTATATACTTGAAAGTACCCAGATATTTTTATTTTGGCCATCTGTCCACAACTGCTTACTCAAATCAGTGAAGCCAAGGTCATCTTACATTTCTTGTCTAGGGCTGTCAAACTTATTTTCAACCTTGTCAAGTTCAGCCTTTGCTTTTATCTTTGTGCTAAGGGGACATTTCGTGTAAGTGTACTTCTGTTGGCATTTCTTTTTCAGTCCCCCTTTTGACATACTGCTTTTTGTGCCATTTATTGCTCTGTGACCATTATTGGTTTATTTTAAAACACAGACTATTTTCTTTCTCTTCTTCATTGTGTTTCTTACAATTACTAATACAATCTTAGAACTCATTTCAGCAAAGCAAATGGCTATGGAATTTGGTTTGCTGTTATTGTTTCATATGAACTGAACTTAGAAATCTGATTGGAGTACCTTGAAAAGTGAATTACATAGTTCCAGCTCAGAAGGTGAGAGCAGTTCTGTAACATCCCCAAATATTTGTTTTATCTCTGATTATTGTTGTAATTTGAACATTAACAAAAAATCACTCAGAATAAAAATACTGTACTCTTAAGCATCATAGCTAGGATACTAAAAAGCTCTCTATGAAAAATATAACCAAACCAACCAAACCATGATGTATACATGCATAATTTGTCTAGTCCATCATTGTCATGCTTATGTTATGCCATTTGTGCTGGTTACCTGCAAACTAATCTAAACTTATCTGTAACACAGTGGAAGTGACTTACTGCAATTTCTTTCTTATATTATGGATCCAAAATAAGGTTGGGCCCAGGTACCCCATACAACTTCGATGACTAGCACATGGACTTATGCAGTATTTGGCTGCTCTTTGAGTAATCCTGAAGGAAACAGTGTGGTTGTAGCAGTTCAAGCTATGCAACAAATAACTAATCAGAGAGTATATTTTTTCTCCTTGCTTTGGGGAATTTTTCATGCACATCTTCCAGGATGCTATTTCACCTTGAAACTTTCAAATGGTGCAGTCGCCTTAAAAGTACCAAATATTTTGGAGAGTTTATTAACCCCCTTGTTATAGATTTCAATAAAGTTTTGCCCTGTTGACAGAAAGTGAATTGTGCTTATTGCTGCAACTTTCTTTTTCACTTTTTTTTTTTTCCAAAAAATTATATTCTGAAGCTTCATGACTGACCTTGAAAACATGGTTTTGCACTGAAGTGGTTTTTCCTCCTCCTTCAGGGAGCTTTTGTTACTACCTCAACAGACCATTCCAGCAATGAAAATGTGGAGCTGTTTCATCTGATCCCTCCCTGGTTAGGACTGTGAGTAAGGTCGGGTACTGATGCTGTTCCTATGCAAAACCATGAAATGGAGGAGGGACACCCAAGCAACAGAGTTTTAGGGATTTGAAGTCATAATCTGGGTCCTCACTGCACCATGGGGCTTTGCCCCCATTTCACCCACCCCAGGGAGCCCAACCCACTGTGTTTGTGCTCCAGGGCATCTGCTGTCTCATCCCACTCCCGCATGGGAATATGCTTTGGGAGACTACTCAAGTAGGGTATGAAAAACAGAGATGTACTGAGAGGGTTACAAGGCTAGAGACCTACACTGTTCACAAAGAAAAAGAAAAACTGTCCAATGGATTGATGAGGTGAGCGGCCTGCAAATCCCTGTGGAACAGAAGTGTGAAGGAAGGCGAGAAAGGGATGGCTTTGGAATGAGTCTGGATTTTGGTCATGGTGTCACTCAGGAATCGTCTCCTGGTGGTGGGCAGCCCCACGAGACAGATAAGCTGCTGTACCACAAAGGCTCTTTATGCCTTTCTTACGGGAACTTACGCTGTCAGGGTAGGGAAAGACAGGCTGTATGTGCAACCTGGAGCACTCTTGTGGGGGTCGGCTTTGTGCTCTTTGAAATCAGCACCAAGGCAGGTTGGTGTGGTGGTGCTCTTGAAGACACAAACCTCATGTCTAATTCCTTCTTTGCCTGTCAGAACTGATGTTTACCGTCTCATTTTCCTGAAATGGTATTTTGAATGTTTGGGATCAAAGAACCAGAAAGAAGAAAGGAGCCTGTGTGCAACTGTACCTTTATGAGTCATCCAGACTGGGGAAGTCGCTGCACTTCTTGAGTGTCACCTGGGAGGCGGGTGACAGAAACCTGTGCCTTTGACAGGTACTGTTTCAATGCTTTGCATCAGTCAAGAGTTTGAACATAACTAATCAGTTCTCCAGGCAGTAGAGACTCAATTTTTGGATTGCTTTCTCCCAGCTGAATGACCTAAAAACTAGAATTCTCTTTCAGATTCACATTTTTTTTCCCATGTGGCGTTTTGGAATTCTCTTTGGTATGGTACAGAGGCCTTGAGGAAAACCTCCTTTACTTGAATAAACTGTAGGGACATGCTTATTTTTATCAGAAGAGGTTTGAGGGGGATCAGAGTTCCCACCCAAGGCCAAGTATCCATTTGTACTTGTTGGTCCTTTTTCCTCCCATGGATGCAGGATCTCTTGGCTGTTGTTCCAGGATGCTAAAAACACCCAAAATTGGGTTTCCAGTCATTATGTGATAGGTATTTGGTTTTCCATTTCATTTTTTTGAGTGAACTGATGATTTGTGCAGTTCTTTTGCTGTCTTGACTGTCTCCTGAGAGATAATCTCAGTCCCCTGAAACTTGTGCTGTAGGAAGACTGGCTCTTTAGCCATGTATATTTTTGTAACTAATTTGGCTAAGAGACTGTTTCTCAACCCTGCAGGTAATTAGCATTTTTTCCCTCTCTGCTTCAAAGCAGACTAACAAAGTCCAAATTGCCTGTTGGAAAGAACCACCAGATCTGCTTTCCCATGAACCTTGTCCAAGCATTGTCTGTGGGCATTGCCACAGGCCAGAATTAAGTCAAAGAGTATGTTAATGACTAAATAATGTGGATAATTGTGGTCAAATGTCTTGATACTGTTTAATTGACTAGTAAAAAGGCATCACTAGTATCAGTGTGACTTTGGGGTGGAACTACTTTACCTGTATTTAATTGCTCCTGCTGATGTACTCTATACCATG
Organism: Scytalopus superciliaris; assembly: GCA_013400415.1. NCBI lineage: Eukaryota > Metazoa > Chordata > Aves > Passeriformes > Rhinocryptidae > Scytalopus > Scytalopus superciliaris. The sequence continues at coordinate 1,806,664 of VXBX01000330.1, forward strand.
AAGACCATCATGGCAACTGTGATGATTTTGGAAAAAAACCTTCCAGAACAGCTACTTGGTAAATTGAAAGAAAAATATTTTCAAGTTGTATGCTTTGGTGTAGACAATTGTATTGAGTTTCTGTGGCCAGGTCTTAGTGGTGGGGAGGCTACAGGGGTGTCTTCTGTGAGAAGCTGCTGAAAGCTTCTCTGGTGTCCAGCAGAGTCAATGCCAGATGGCTTAAGGACAAACCTGCTGCTGGCCACAGCTGGGCCAAGCAGGAGTGACAGTAACACCTCTGTGATTATATAGTTAAGAAGGGTAAAAAAAGCTGTTGGGCAGAGGAACATTGCAGCCAGAGAAGAGTAGAGGTAGAAAATGTGAGCAACAATGTAGATACCAAGGTCAGTGGAGAAGGAGGGGTAGGAGTTTCTCCACCTGCCAGAGCTGATGTTCCCCTGCAGCCCGTGGTGCAGACCATGGTGAGGCAGCTGTGCCTCTGCAGCACATGAAGGATCATTTGGGTGCAGAGATCCACTTGTAGCCCATGGAGGACCCCACACCAGAGCAGGTGGATGCCCAAAGGATGCTATGACCCCTTGGGAAGCTCGTGGTTGAGCAAGGTCCTGGCAGGGATCTGCAGCCTGTGGAGAGAGGAGGCCACACTGCAGCAGGTTTTCCTGATGGGAAAGCGCAGGAGCAGGCTGTCCCAGTGTGCCAAAAGGTGAAGATGACTGGCCTGACTGGACAAGGAGTTTTTGCAGAAACTTAGGCAAAAAAAGAGAGTTTACCAGCTTTGGAAAAAGAGCAGGCAACTCATGAAGTGTTTAAGATTGTTGTCAGGTCTTGTAGAAAAAAAATTAGAGAGCTGAAAGCTCATTTTGAATTTAAGATGGCCATTTCTGTTGATAACAAAAAGTGTTTTTATAAATACATTAATAGCAAAAGGAGGGGCAAGGAAAACCTCTATTCCTTGTTGGACACAGCAGGGAATGTAGTTACCAAAGACAAGGAAAAGGTTGAGGTACTTCAAACCTTTGCCTCAGTTTTCAACAATTACAGGTCTTCCTCAGGACAACTAGCATCCTGAGCTGGTAGACAGNATAACTAATCAGTTCTCCAGGCAGTAGAGACTCAATTTTTGGATTGCTTTCTCCCAGCTGAATGACCTAAAAACTAGAATTCTCTTTCAGATTCACATTTTTTTTCCCATGTGGCGTTTTGGAATTCTCTTTGGTATGGTACAGAGGCCTTGAGGAAAACCTCCTTTACTTGAATAAACTGTAGGGACATGCTTATTTTTATCAGAAGAGGTTTGAGGGGGATCAGAGTTCCCACCCAAGGCCAAGTATCCATTTGTACTTGTTGGTCCTTTTTCCTCCCATGGATGCAGGATCTCTTGGCTGTTGTTCCAGGATGCTAAAAACACCCAAAATTGGGTTTCCAGTCATTATGTGATAGGTATTTGGTTTTCCATTTCATTTTTTTGAGTGAACTGATGATTTGTGCAGTTCTTTTGCTGTCTTGACTGTCTCCTGAGAGATAATCTCAGTCCCCTGAAACTTGTGCTGTAGGAAGACTGGCTCTTTAGCCATGTATATTTTTGTAACTAATTTGGCTAAGAGACTGTTTCTCAACCCTGCAGGTAATTAGCATTTTTTCCCTCTCTGCTTCAAAGCAGACTAACAAAGTCCAAATTGCCTGTTGGAAAGAACCACCAGATCTGCTTTCCCATGAACCTTGTCCAAGCATTGTCTGTGGGCATTGCCACAGGCCAGAATTAAGTCAAAGAGTATGTTAATGACTAAATAATGTGGATAATTGTGGTCAAATGTCTTGATACTGTTTAATTGACTAGTAAAAAGGCATCACTAGTATCAGTGTGACTTTGGGGTGGAACTACTTTACCTGTATTTAATTGCTCCTGCTGATGTACTCTATACCATGAAGACCATCATGGCAACTGTGATGATTTTGGAAAAAAACCTTCCAGAACAGCTACTTGGTAAATTGAAAGAAAAATATTTTCAAGTTGTATGCTTTGGTGTAGACAATTGTATTGAGTTTCTGTGGCCAGGTCTTAGTGGTGGGGAGGCTACAGGGGTGTCTTCTGTGAGAAGCTGCTGAAAGCTTCTCTGGTGTCCAGCAGAGTCAATGCCAGATGGCTTAAGGACAAACCTGCTGCTGGCCACAGCTGGGCCAAGCAGGAGTGACAGTAACACCTCTGTGATTATATAGTTAAGAAGGGTAAAAAAAGCTGTTGGGCAGAGGAACATTGCAGCCAGAGAAGAGTAGAGGTAGAAAATGTGAGCAACAATGTAGATACCAAGGTCAGTGGAGAAGGAGGGGTAGGAGTTTCTCCACCTGCCAGAGCTGATGTTCCCCTGCAGCCCGTGGTGCAGACCATGGTGAGGCAGCTGTGCCTCTGCAGCACATGAAGGATCATTTGGGTGCAGAGATCCACTTGTAGCCCATGGAGGACCCCACACCAGAGCAGGTGGATGCCCAAAGGATGCTATGACCCCTTGGGAAGCTCGTGGTTGAGCAAGGTCCTGGCAGGGATCTGCAGCCTGTGGAGAGAGGAGGCCACACTGCAGCAGGTTTTCCTGATGGGAAAGCGCAGGAGCAGGCTGTCCCAGTGTGCCAAAAGGTGAAGATGACTGGCCTGACTGGACAAGGAGTTTTTGCAGAAACTTAGGCAAAAAAAGAGAGTTTACCAGCTTTGGAAAAAGAGCAGGCAACTCATGAAGTGTTTAAGATTGTTGTCAGGTCTTGTAGAAAAAAAATTAGAGAGCTGAAAGCTCATTTTGAATTTAAGATGGCCATTTCTGTTGATAACAAAAAGTGTTTTTATAAATACATTAATAGCAAAAGGAGGGGCAAGGAAAACCTCTATTCCTTGTTGGACACAGCAGGGAATGTAGTTACCAAAGACAAGGAAAAGGTTGAGGTACTTCAAACCTTTGCCTCAGTTTTCAACAATTACAGGTCTTCCTCAGGACAACTAGCATCCTGAGCTGGTAGACAGGGACGGGGAGCTGAATAGACCCCCTGCAAATCAGGAGGAAGCAGTTAGTGCCCTCCTGAGCCAATTGGATCCTTACAAGTCTATGGGACCAGATGGGATCCATCCTAGGGTGTTGAAGGAGTTGGTGGAAGAACTCACCAAGCTGCTTTCCATCATTTATCAACAGTTCTGGCTCACTGGGGAGGTACCAGATGACTGGAAGTTGGCCAATGTGATACCCATCCACAAGAAGGGCCAGAAGAAAGATCTGGGAAACTACAGGCCTGTCAGCCTGACCTCAGTGCCTGGCAAGGTAATTTAGCAGATCATCCCGACAGATGGGCTATCAGACTCAGGTAGCATGGATTTAGGAGGGGCAATCCTGACTGACCAACCTGATCTCCTTTTATGATTGGATGATCTCCCTGGTGGATGAGGGGAAGGCTGTGGATGTAGTGTACCCGAACTTCACCAAAGCCTTTGTCACGGTCTGCCACAGCACATTCCTGGAAAAACGGGCAGCCCATGTCTTGGACAGGGACACTCTCTGCTGGGTTAAGAACTGTCTGGATGACCGGGCCCAGAGAGTGCTGGTGAACAGTGCTGCATCCAGTTGGCAGCTAGTCACTAGTGGTGTTCCCCAGGGATCAGTGTTGGGCCCAATCCTGTTTAATATCTTTATTGATGTTCTGGGTGAGGGAATTGAGTCCACCATTAGCAAATATGCTGATGACACCAAGTCTGGGGGAAGTGCTGGTCTGCTGGAGGGTAGGAAGGCTCTGCAGAGAGGTCTGGACAGGCTGGATAGATGGGCTGAATCCAACAGGATGAGGTTTAACAAGACCAAGTGCCGGGTCCTGTGCTTTGACCACAACAGTCCTCTGCAGCACTGCAGGTTGAGGACAGAGTGGCTGGAGAGCAGCCAGGCAGCAGGGAGCTGGGGGCTCTGACTGACAGGAGGCTGAACATGAGCCAGTGTGTGCCCAGGTGGCTAAGGGGGAAGATGGCATCCTGGCCTGTGTCAGGAATAGTGTGGCCAGCAGGACCAGGGAAGTGATTCTTCCCCTGTACTCGGCACCAGTGAGGCCGCACATCAAGTACTGTGTCCAGTTCTGGACCCTCAATTTAGGAAGGACATTGAGGTGTTGGAGCAGGTACAGAGAAGGGCAATGAGGCTGGTGAAAGGACTGGAGCACAAGCCCTGTGAGGAGCAGCTGAGGGAGCTGAGGTTGTTCAGCCTTGTGGAGAAGGAGACTCAGGGGAGACCTTATCACTCTCTACAGCCACCTGAAAGGAGGTTGTGGCCAGGTGGGGGTTGATCTCTTCTCCCTGGCAACCGGCAGTAGAACAAGAGGGCACAGGCTTAAGCTGCGCCAGGGGAGATTTAAGTAAGACATTAGAAAGAAGTTCTTGAGAGAAAGAGTTATTGGGCATTGGAACGGGCTGCCCAGGGAGGTCATCAAGTCACCATCCCTGGGGGTATTTAAGGAGAGACTGGATTTGGCACTTAGTGCCATGGTCTAGTAGACAAGGTGATGTTAGGTCAAAGGTTGGACTTGATGATCTCAGAGTTATTTTCTTCCAACCTAGTTGATTCTGTGATTGTATGATTCTATTCTATGACTTGTGGCCCTGTGGGTGACCCATGCTGGAGCAGCTTGTTCCTGAAGGATGGCATCCATTGAAGCAGTGACCCACAGGACAGCAGTTTGTTGCCCGTGGGATGGACTCACACCAGAGGGGTTCATGAAGGACTGTCTCCCATGGGATGGACCCCACAGGGAACAGGGGAAGGACTCTTTTCTCTGACAATGGCAGAAACAACAACTGACCGTAGCCCCCATTCCCTCTCTCCCTGCACTGCTGGAGGAGTGGGGCAGGGGGCGGGGGGGAGAGGGAGGTGTTTTAAAGATTATTTTACTTCTCACTCTTTTGCTCTGATTCTGTCAGTAATGAATGTAATTAATATCTCCACTTGGATTCTGTTTGGCTTGTGATGGTGATCAGTAAGTGACCTCTCCTGTCTCTTAACTCATGAATCCTTCATTGTATTTTCTCTCCTCTCCCCAGTTGCAGAGGGGAGTGAGAGACTGGCTTCAGTGGGTGCCTGGCACCCAGCCAGGGTCAACCCACTTCAAGAATAGACATATACTAGCTGGGAAGAGCTGGAAACACATCTGTCATTTCAGGAGATGTTCCTAGAACTGCTGCAAGACAAGGGAAGTTTGAAATTTGGTGCACCTACGCTAATGCAAAAATTCACTTACTATTAAATGAATTAAACTGTGTAGGGTTTAGGACACAAGTTCACTTCCACCTGGTTCATCCCATAACTTACTGAATTTCTAACTTAATTACAGTCATATATGTGTTCACTCACTGATCAAAATCTAATGATTTCTTTCACCATAAGATACAGCATATTTTTGGCTTACTACCTGTGATTAGATGTCTGTATCTTTTTAGCAGAGAAAGTTTCTAAGAGTCAGAAGGCCATGGAATAGCACATCAATGAAACTAAAAGGAAGTTGTAGCAGCTGGCTTCAGAAATTCAGTGGTGACTGTCAAACTGCATAAAGCTTTTAAAACTCTGTCCTGTTGGTGATTTCCTATTTTAATTAAAGAATGGGTGCAGGCACTGCAAATTCCTTCTGAAATAATTCTCTGCTTGCTGTACTGAAATGGGATCCAAAGGCAAGAAATTTTACCTGAAACACATCCTTGTTTTCGTTGTGAGTTCTATGATGCCATGTCTGCGGCACAGCTTAAAGATTGCCACCTGGTTAATTTAAAGCAAGACTGAATTTATTTAAATTATAAACAAATTCTCTAAGACATTTTACTTGTGAATGTCACATCAGTTGGATATGTTGATTATAATAATCACTTTACTTCACCATTGTAAAGAGCTTCTTTTCCTTCTATTTATAAATAACATCCAAAAATTGATCTAGAGGGTAAAATTGCTCAGTCTAGTCCTTGCTATTTTCTGTGGAGACTTGCTGATCTTTCATATATGCATTGGAAAGCACTGAGCCCACCTGTGGCATTTGAAGTACCTAATGAATATAGTGCTAATGAGTGAAACTACTTACTTAAGCTCCTGCCAGACACAGTTTCAGGTTTTCAAAATTTTGAGTCATTTCTGTCAGAGCTGACAACAGCCTTTTTCTGTTGATCTGCTGCTTTTGCCATCCTTTAGACATCTGCACGTTTCTCAGGTATGGTAAAAGCTAGTCTCCAAAATAAGAGAGTATCCATGAGAAGAACGTGCAGCTGTCTCAGATCATTTTCCTACTGCAGATGGATCAAGAACCAAATTATGGATGGTAATTTATTTCATACCTTTGTCCAAAGTAATATTTTAGAGCCTTGAAAAATTTTATTGCAGGCAGTACTGAAATTTATAGATACAAGTGAGATGAGTTTTCACACATCTTTAAGTATAATTAAGAATTGAATACATATTTCATCATTCAGAGATATCTTGGGGATTTACAGTTCTCCCTGGAATTTGCTGTTTTTTCAAACAGCCATTTCTGCCACAGTTCTCTTCTGGTAGTGTATTCTTCATTGTCAGTATGTAATGAAATCTGTAAGTAACCCAAATCTGCAGTGACAAATAGAAGTCCCTTCTTGACGACACTTGGTATCAAGCCAGATACCTTTCCTCTTTTCAAAAATATGAGCCAAGAGACCCATTGTAATGAATAAGCTTTCATTGAGGGAGTGGGAAGTGTGCCCCTTCTGCAAATGAATGAACATGTGGTTTAGAACATTTATAGATTTGATTTGTCCATACTGTCATAAAATTCCTCCTCTCCTCCCATTTTGTTCTGCAGTTCTGAAAGATCTGCCAGTAATTCCCTGGTCATTACCTTAAAACATCTTGTAGTGAGAGCCTGCCAAATTGATGGGGCTCCACAAGCCTCTCCTTGTGTGTTTGCCTTGAGATGAAAGGTGTTTTCACCATGCTCTCTCTGTCCTCATTGCCCTGTATTTGTTGAATCTCCCTGGAGACTCTGACAGTCATTTTGTAGTTATACAAAGTTGACAGTTGACCTTTCTTTCTCAATCAGGGCAAAGATAATCATTATTCCATAGGAGATAAGAATGCATGTACAGATCCACATGTTCACAGTATTATGTCACTCTCATATTTTTACTTGCACAAGATCAGAGCTTTGCTGGGTTTTTTTGAACTTTTCAGGAATGCAAGCCAAAATTGTACAAGAGCTGGTTGCTGCTGTATATTGCATGTTTTTATACATGGAAGAATATGTTCAGTGAGATTGGACTAGATGACAAAGATGACAATTTTGTCAAAAGGGAACTGGAGTAAAGATGATTTCCCCATTCTCCTGTGATTCTGGCAGAGGAGAGGTAGAGAATTTGGGAGTGATGTTTACCCTGGAAAGAAGGAAGAGTTAGGGCAAGGTTTTTAAGATTCAGTTTTATTTCTCATTATCCTACTCTGATTTGATTGGCAATAAATTAAAAGTTGAGTCTGTTTTGCCTGTGACAGTAGTCAAAAATCGATCTCTCCCTACCCTTATCTTGACCTATGAGCCTTTAATTATACTTTCTTGTCCAGATGAGGAGGGGAGTGATAGAGTGGCTTTAGCAGTCACCTGGCAACCCTGTTTGAAATTTCTTTTAGCAGAGGTTTGTTCAGAACGCTTTAATGGCTCAAAGACATGAATGAGATCAACTTTATTCTCTCCAGAATATGGTTTACAGAGAGTAACAATCCTTCAAGGGACACCATAAATAAATGGTTAATCACATAAACTGCCCCTAGTTCAGCTCTGCCATGATTTCACTTCCATGAATGTACTGTGAACTGATGACTTGGTTTTCTAGTACTGGGAGCAGCACTTACTGAACACTGAAACTAGACAGCCCAAAAATGGCACTGACAATTTGCAATGACAGTTGGTAAATGAAATAATTTTTTGTCATGGGATTACCAAAACACTGAACATAAAACATATAACATTTTAAAAACTGAATAATACTCTAAAAAATATTTTTTCCAGGTAGATGGATAGTGTATATTTTAATGCTGTGCTCAGTGTTGACATTATTAACATGTTACACATACACATGGTGCTATTACCTGTTGCCTTGGTAACCACATATATTACACTGGTAACATGGCAACATAAGTGAACATGCATGGCTTTGAAAAATCTAAAACAAATATTTAAGTAAGTGGACGGAGTCAACTCGGAAGGTAAGACATATTTTGTGCAACAAGAAGTGAATATTTGGCTTCCAGGAACTATTTCAGGAAAAACATATATTTTTTTTCCTCCATATAAATGCCTTCTAAATTGATTTCATAGCTGGAATTGCAAATTTTAAGTGCAATTATTTTCCTCATTCATCACCTGCCTCTCTTCTAGGATGAAAGTGCATCAACAAAAGGTAAAATTTCTGGAATGCTTTCTAAAGAAACAGTATGGAAAATTAATTGAAACATAATAGTCAAACCATGTTTTTGACAGTTTTATCTATAGTTTCTGGTTTCCTAATAAACTACAGTATCAAGATGGTAAAAGAGAGAACTATGCCATAGAAGGCTGACTTTACAAAGCCTTAGGTAACTTAAGTCAGTTTTAGGTACTGCTGATAACAGTAATAAGACAAAATAATTTGTTCCTTACAGAATACAAACTTATATATCTGCAATAGCGGGCACTTGAACTTTGTGGTGTGATTTATGAACCGTGGGTGACTTAGGCATGGACAGACCACTGTGAGCTGTTTGTTATTTTAGAGACTTGGGACTAGAGCTGGGAAATCACTTCTGCTTAGGACCATGCAAATTAAATTTTGCAAATTCAGTATTACTCAAGCATATGCTTAAAGCTAAATGCATTCTTAAATGCTGATCAGAATATATATGAACTTAAGAATATAGGGAAGTCACTCCATGAACCAGGGACAAAGACAGGACAATTTAAGTGCAAGTGCTCTGCTCTTCAGTGCAGCTGTTCTCCTTGGTGCATGTCCTGTCCATGTGAGGCCATCTGAATAAGAAAGATTAGAAGACTTTAAATAGCATACAAAAGAAGGAATGGTAAAATAACTGTATTATCCCACTGCTTATATACATTTTTATTTCCTAGTATTTTAGTGATTTAATTTCCGTGTGATGTAAATCACACTTCTCCACGGACACCCC
>VXBX01000331.1:0-24526 GCA_013400415.1 Scytalopus superciliaris
CTAGGAATTCCAGGCAACAATGAAAGCATTAGCAAAACTTATTAATGGTCTGAATATGGACACACTGGGTGAACTAAATATATACAGGGCCAAATTACAGTTTAAGTTAGGTATTAATTATGTTAGCCTCAAGTTGAAGTTACTCAAATATACTTACAAATCTGTTATATTTTTCACTCATTAGTGAAAATGTCTTCTCCTTGAAGCTTCTGTCCATCACTCACTTATTTTAAACACTTGTCCTAGGTTTAGTGGGCCTTTGAGTTCAGTGCAGTTATGGACATTGCTGTAATTATGTGTATTCGGTGCTTTCAGGGGAGACCTAGCTACAGTATTTATGACAAATCTTCAGCTCTTAGCACTGAACATTACAAGTAAGAGACAAATTGTAACACAAGATGGAAGGCACTCTCCCTGGCCATGTAACTAATTACAAAATTACATTGTTTGTAAAGAAAGTATATAGACAAGCACAAGATATTGCAGAAATGACCACATGATGAAAAACTGATCAAACCAAACCAACTCCTTTGACATCTAGACTGTAAAGCAGAGGCTTAAATGCCATTATTTGGGGTATTCAGCATAGGCAGATAAAGAGAAAGCAGTTATATATGTGCTTATTTTAAAATATGCTGCTAATCCTAGAGGAGCATTTTATACAAGCAGGTATTTAATGACTAGTGAACTTTTTTAGAAATAGCTAGGCATTTGACTTCTCAAGAAATTGAACCAGATGTTTAGCTATTTATAAATGTTTTTAAAATAGGATTCCGAGTTTAGTTTTTAAAGCTGAGGACTAGTGGAAACAGGTTTCCTGCAAGTCACCTAAAACTGGACTCTCAAGGCCAACAACATCCAAAATTACATTCAAAAGTTGCCTTTGAAAAATATAGATCTTTGAACATACTCTGAAAGATATTAAATACTAAACTGAAAACTGGAACAAAAAATTATGATGATATTTCCACACTAGCAATACCTCCTCAGGCTCCAATTTCTCTCTGTAGCTTTGTCATGTTGTTCTTTTGTTTCAGAGACAGTTAGAAACAATGACATAGTAATGATATCTACTGCCTGCTAGTTCGCTTATAAAATAAATAGTCCATGACTATCAAGGTTTCTATTTTTTAGTATGCAAACATTTGAACAACTTTGTCCATTTCAAATGTTCTTAAAGCTTCAGACTCCACATACAGATATCTGCAATATAAAATTGACTTGAGAATTAAAAAAAACCCCAAACAAACAAAAACAAGCTGTTGTCCTTTTACATTCCTTTTTCATCCATATAATGAATGCATTATATCATCTGCAGTCTCACACTGTCATTGCTGAACACTGTTTTACAGCATCAACTCGTCAGTAGCAAAATTGTTTTCTAATATTCATGTGGAGAAAGACAGTTTAATACTAAACAGTGTCATTGTAATTAGATGAAAAATCTTGCACATTTTTTTTTCCGGGTGAAATCTACAATTTTCTGTGGGTTTTTTTGTTTGTTTCAGAGGTTTGGGGGTTGGTTTTTTTTTTAGAAATTTGCTGAAAATCAAAGTTGTCAGATGAAACAGATTTTATTTTTTTTAGACCAAGACAAAAATGCAGCTTCAAATCTGCAAAACCACATTTTGTTATTTTAAGCTTTGTTATTTTAAAGAAATGTTATTTAATGGTGTCATAGGTCTTGTAGTAGGTGCTTCTTGACATCTAATTGAAACCTTCTAAAAGTTACAGTCCAGTCTCATTTCCTCTATTGTAAATAGATATAAACCTATACTTTTAATCTGAAGCTAAAATAAATGTCTAAGAACATGGGGCGAAATAGTCTTCCAGACTTTACAGACAATAGAGAAAACTACATGATTTTAGACTAAGAACCTAATTCTTAGATAGCTAAAAGTATGTCTAATGATTTTCAACTTGCTGTCATTTCCTGCCTAGATGATTTAACTTCTAAGAGTAATTTTAATTTCCTCCTTTGGTCTGTAAACATTTGCATTAATTAACTATTCCCAGGGGAGTGAAAAATAAGGAAAGCTATCTACAACATAAAATTAAACAATACATAAATACCCAAGGTTTTGGTCCAAAGCTTTCATGTTTTGGAAAGTAGTCCTTTTCCAGGCTGTTCTCTTCAGGGTGACCGGCTGCAGAAGGACACAATCCAACAGAGACCCTAATGATCAACATTTCTTGATCCAGAAGGTACAACTTCTTCCATTTGTTGGAACCAGCCTTCCTTCACAGAAATGGCTGGAACTATTCTTCTGTTGCCAAACAGGAGAATAAGGATCACAAAATTTCTAGGCTTTGCTGTAACACATTTTAAATGTCTCCTTTGAAAATAGGTCTTCAAATTAATTGATATTTATGATATAGCTCTTGAATACAAGAGTTTTAGTGTCCATCAAGGCTGTAGAAATAGTAAATTTTTTGTCTCCATACTGTGGGTAATGCCAAGAAAAGTTTTGATTGGACAGGGTCAGCATGATTGGCAGATCATCTGGTATTGACTAACCAGGTGGCTGTGGATAAATCTGAATTCAAAAGTTTAAATGTCCTATGACCCACAGCTTTCAATGTAGTCTTTAACAGTACATTGTTTTGATCAATTTTTCCAGAGGCTGATGCATTACAGAGGGTGTGATACATATACTCAATGCAAAGATCTTCAGCCCAAGTGTTTATGAAGTTGCTTTGGAAATTAGTTCTATTGTCTGATTGAATTCTTTCTGGGGTGCCATGTCTCCATAAGAATTGCTTTCCAAGGCCCATGATAGTATTTCAGGCAGTGGCATGGGGCACATGATATCTTTCCAACCACCCAGTGGTTCCTTCCACCATTGTAAGCTCATGGTGCTTGCCTTGGTGGATTTTTTGGAGTGTGACACAGTCAATCTGCCAGGCCATTCCATATTTATATTTCCCTCGGGTACTGGATGTTTTTCTCCACTGTTATCCACTTACCTCGTTGGCATTAACATCTTCCTTGAAGAATACCTTTCCTTCGTGTTAGATGGGAGTTGTCTCCAGAGGCTAAGGACTTGTGTCCCTTTTCCAATTGCCTTGTGCTCCCTTCCCTAGAAAGTCATCCCAGATATGTGGCCTCTCTACCCACTAACTCAAGGCTACTATTCTCCTCACTGCTAGAGCATGGGAAACTAAATTTGAACTTCACAAAGATTTCTTATTTCCTTCTAGACCAGATTAGTAAATAACAAACATTATCACTATATTGTTTGAATTACTTTTGCTGTGATTTATATTCCCAGTATTTTAGCATCAAAAGTTACGTGGAGACAAATTTTTAATTTTTCAAGCAGCAGGGGGAAAAAATCTTTTTGAAACACTTCATTAATCTACAAAATCTTTCACAACACTGTTTTCTGTTTACACACTGATGCCATAAAACTCTTATAGTCAAAAGAGTCATAGAGTCATGAGAAAGTTATAGATTACAAGAAAGCTCTGCACATCCTCTTGTTCCAAGTCTCTTGTAAAAGTAGAACCAAATTTATCCATGGCCTTATCAAGATGAATATTGAACCTCTCCAGTGACAAAATTTCTACTTCTTCTTTGTGAAACCTTATTCAGTGTTTGATTCTTCAGATGATGAGGATTTTTTTTCTCTGGTATTTAGACAGAATTTCCCCTGAAGTAGGTTGTGCCTGTCACCTCTTGTCCTTTCACCTTGCAGCCTAGTAAGAAGACCACCTCTATAAGTTCTCTGTAACTCCCTCTTATCTACTCAGAGACTGTGATTAGGAGTTCCCTTCTAGCCTTCTCTGCTCTAGGTTGAAAAAACCCAATTTCTTCAACTTCTCTTCATGTGCCAAGTCATTCAACCATCTAATCACATTGGCAGCCCTTTGCTGGACCCTCTCCAATTGTTCAATGTCTCTTTTAAACTGGTGAATCAAAACAGTCAATCAAGCATAACAATCATCTCAATGAGAATTCCTGCTGAGAACTGCCAACTTACTGTGTCTTCAACAACTAAGACAGATGACCCTGGGTAATTATTGAGGATTTTGAAACTTTGGCTTTCCCTAAAATATCATAAAGCTTGAACTCTGTTGGCATAAGTTACTTTGGTTTGTTTGATTTTTTGTGTGTATTTTGTTTGTTTAATTTTAAATAAAATGTAAACAAGTTTAATTCATATAATTTTTCTCATTTTTCTCTGAGGTATGTGGAAATTTGGGCATAACGTAGCAGTGTGTGCTGGTACAAGGTCTAATAGGATTATAGCCAGGAAGCTGAGGGGAGTGAATATTCCCCTCTCCTCAACACTTTTGAGATCACAGAACTGGAGTTCTGCATGTAGTTCTGGACCTTACAAGAAAGAATCACAGAAACACAGAGTCACAAAATGGGTAAGGTTGGAAGGGAAAACTAGAGGTCACTTAGTTCAACCTTTCCGCTTAAGCAGTGTCCCCTAGAACACATTACTCACGATTATGTACAGAGAGCTTTTGAATATCTGCAGAGAACAAGACACCACAATGTCTCCGGGAAAGCCATGTCAATGCTGCCCTCCTCACAGTAAAGAAGTTGTCCTTTATGTTTAGGTGAAACTTCCTATGAATCAGTTTCTGCCCATTGCCTCTTTTCCTATCACTTGGCACTACCAAGAAGAGCCTGGCTCTATCCTCTTGCCACCCTCCCTTCAAATACTTCTATACAATGAGATACCCTCTCAGTCTTCTCTTTTTTAGTCTAAACAAGTGCAGCTGTGTCAGTCTTTCCTTATAAGACAGATGCTCTAATCCAGTAATCATCTTTGTTGCCCTCCACTAGACCCACTCCAGGAGCTCCATATCTCTCTTGTACTGAACAGCACCCTCACAAGGCTGAGTAGAGGGGCAGGATCACCTCTCTCAGACTGCTGGCAATGTTTTTCCCAATGCATCCCAGGATACCATTGGCCTTCTTGTCCACAGAGGCACACTCCTGTCTCATGGACAACTTGTTGTCCACCAGGACCCCGGTCCAACTCTTGCAGAGCTGCTTTCCAGCAGGTCAGCCTCCAGCTTATCCCATTGCATGGGGTTTATTCTTCCTCAGATGGAAGATCCTTTATCTGCCTTTGCTGAATTTCATGAAGTTCCTCTTTGTCCATCTCTCCAACCTGTGGAGGTCCCTCTGAATGGCTCCACAGTCCTCTGGGGCATCAGCCACTCCTCCCAGCTTCCTGTCATCAGCAAACTTGCTGAGAAGGCATCTACCCCTTCATCCATGTACTTGAGAAGTTAAGCAGTACTGAGCCCAGTATTGACCCTTGGGTGACACCACTAGTTGTAGGCCTCCAACTGGACCCTGTGTAACTGATCACATCCTTGTGAGACCTGCCATTCAGCCAATTCTCAATCCACCTCACCATCCACTTATTCAGCTCACACTTCCCAAGCTTCCCTATGAGGATATCATAGGAGACAGTGCTGAAGTCAAGGTAAACAAGATTCACTGCTCTCCCCTCATCTATCCAGCCAGTTGTCCCATTGTAGAGGGCAGTCAGGTTTGTTTAGCATGATTTCCCTTTAGTGAATACATGCTGGTTAATCCTGACCAACTTTCCTGTCTTCCACATGCTTAGACATACATAAACTGCTCAGCAGAGTTCCTCATATCTGGGAAGGGCCTCGAACACTTGCCCTGTCAGTACCAGTAGAAGTACTTAATACAGTGAAATAATTAATTTCTTTCTCAGTTCTTTCTGGCAAGCTAAGATGTTTATCAGTCTCAATGTCCAGAATTATCAATGTTTTATACAATTAAAATGAATTTTGGTTGCTCAAATTTTTGCCTTTTCTAAATGTCCTTACTGGACTTAGATGATGCAAATTTTTGTTAGCCTTTCTAATATAATTTAACTTTAATTGCTATAGTGAAACACATAATTGATAATTGTTTTTATAGATCTAAGCCATCTTCATACCTTAGTATATGAAGTTCATGATGGTTATGCACTATGTTCTTGAATCCATCTCAGTGTGATTGTTTTCTGATTTATAATCCCTTGCTATGCATTTTTTCCATTTACTTTTGATTTACCTTTGTACTTTTGTACTTGTTGGCAACAATGCTAGTTTTAAAGGGATCACTTGTTTGGTACAAAATTCCTGTCATAGTTGCAGTTTACCATAAATAAATCATATTAGTGCCCTGATGCAAATTCTACAACACGAATGAAAATTTTAACTAGTATTTCAGTATCTCATTTCCAGAAGAATTCCATTATGAGTTTCCCCACGAATTGGTAGGATTTATTTATTGATAATGTTCAAGATCAGTGAAATTACTAATTTTCTTCTTTTGTATTTTATTTGCACTGTATGCAGCTACTAATTTATTTCACATTAGTATGACAATCACTTTCTTGTCAAATCCTTAGTACACATCCTAGTGCATTACATTTATGCCCTACTTTTATCAATCAAACATAATTTAACTGAAGAAGGAAATATCACTAGTTGAATTTTATCTTAAATTAAAATTATTCCCTCTCTACAGATGTAATTGAAATTTGTTTGAGTTTTCTATGGAAAACATAGAATCATTTAGTTTGGAAAAGATTTCTAAGATCCTTGAGTCCAACCATACACCTGATACTGCCAGATCCACCACTAAACCATGTCCCCAAGTACCACATCCATATGTTTTCTGAACACTTCCAGGGATGGTGATTCCACTTCCCGGGGCAGCATGTTCCAATGCTTGAGAACTCTTGTGCTGAAGAAATTTTTCCTAATATCGAATCTAAACCTCTCCTGGTGCAACTTGAGGCCCTTTCCTCTTGTGCTTGTTATTTGGGAGAAGAGACCGACCCCTACCTGAGTACAACCTTCTTCCAGCCAGTTTCAAAGAATTATGAGGTCTCTCAAGACCCCTTTTCTCCAGGCTAAACAAACCCGTCTCCCTCAGCTGCTCCCTATAAGACTTGTGCTCCAGATCCCTTATCAGCCTCATTACTCTGCTTTGGACACACTCCAGCACCTCATTGCCTTTCTTGTAGTGATGCACCCAAAACTGAACACAGGATTCTAGGTGTCATCTCACCAGTGCCAAGTACAGGGGGGTGATCACTTCCCTAGTCCAGCTGGCCACACTACTTCTTATACAACACAGGATGCCATTGGCCTTCTTGGCCACCTGGGCATATTGCTGCCTTGCGTTCAACAACTGTCCACCAGCACACCCAGGTCCTTTTTCACTGGTCATCTTTGCAACTGCTCTGCCTCAAGCCTGTAACGTGGCATGGGGTTATTGTGATCCAAGGGCAGAAGTCAACACCTGACATTATAGAATCTCATACAATTGGCCTCAACCCATTGATCCAGCTTATTCAGATCCCCCTGTAGATCCTTCCTACTCTTAAGCAGATCAACACTCCTGTGTGACTAGGTGTCATCTGTGAACTTGCTGAGGGTGCAATCAACCCCCTTGTCCAGGTTGTTGTTAAAAATATTCAACAGAACTGGCCCCAATACTGAGCCCTGGGGAACAGTACATATGACTGGTCTCCATCTGGATTTAACTTAATTCACCACCACTCTTTGGACAATATGTTTATTTACATAAAATGGAGATTTAAGAAAGGTGGATAGTAAGTGTAATGCTGGTTTAGCAACATCTGATGGCAACATAGCCTTGATTATTTACTGCATGGATGACAGGGTCAGACAAAGCTGCAGGGGGACCCTCGTATTGACTCATGAGGGTCAGAAAGCATTTCCTTGCATTTTAAACACCTTTCAGAGGGGAATTTAAGTCCAGATGGATCTAGCACAATCAGTACTTTACATCACTTAGCTAAGATTTCAGAGTTTCAGCATGCTTATTCCCAGTTCCCTTATGAGTATTTGATGTGATAAGTGTTCTCTCAGCCTGAAGGAGTAACCTTGAGAGTTTTCCCTACTCAAGAGGAGATAGGAGATACTGGCATGCAGTCTGTTGCCATGCAGGAGAGCTCAGTGGGCCCTGGGCTATCTACTGTTTATGGAGTAAGATGATGGAATAATGACTCATTATTTGCATACCAGCCATACTTCATTTGGCGCATGCTCAACTAGCTCTCAGCTGTTGAGCAAGATTTATGGCCCCTAGCTATTGTGTTGTTATCTGCCTTCCCAGAGTCCAGCTTAAGCCAAATGCAGCCATCATGACCACCATTGGTGGCTATTGATTAAGCAGAGGAGTCTATGGGGGCAGGGGAAAAGCACACTGTCACACTCTGTTAGGACTTCCCATTTTTCTGGCAAGAATCCTGCCTCTGAGCTACTGAGATGCAGTTTAATTAGGTCATTCCAGACTTTTTTTTCCCCCCAGGATGAAGGCATTCTGAAAACGTCTTGTTTTCTCAAGGCTGCCTGAGAGACTGCTAATTGCAAATATAGGCTGAAAGTGCAAAGCTTTTTAAAGGTGTTATTAGTAAAGTTGTTAAAAGCCTGGCTAAAGAATCTCTGCTTCTAGAGATAAGGAGGATCTTCATTCAATAGTTAAATAATAATTTTCTGGGAGTGGGTATTCTCAGCATAGATGCCAGGTTTTGCAGTTTTTTGGCTATGCTGATAGTGGTGGTTTTTTTGCTTTACTACGAAGTCTCTTTGAGATTAAATTCTCAACTAACAGAACAGAGAATATTAGAACTCTCAGTAAGTAATCCTGCTGAGAAAAGGAGATATGTGAAAACTGTCCTATTTGCAGTCAGGATAAATTGTTATCCAAGGGTGAGGCTGTGAATTCACTACAAGAAGAAATACACTGCTCTGTGTTCCTGGCTTTGCTTGAGTTTCACATAAATCTAAATTAATGCAAACAGAATCATGTTGTTATCCTTTCTATACTCCATATACATCTCAGTGAACAACTTTTAAATGTTTAAAGGTTATTAAAAATTCTGTCTGGCAAGAAGTCAAACTGAAAGTGGACTACCAAATAGTTTAAACCATAACTGCAGTCCTGAGGGGAAGGTGGGGGGTGGAAAGAAAGGGGCACACTCCGGGGAGTGAGGTAGGTGCTGCCAAAGTGAGCAGAGAGAGAGTGTTTATTCAAACTGGTACACATTTCAATAGGGTCGAGCGATAACGTTCTGACCCCGGGAGCACCCTGGGAAGGTTTTGGGGAAGGGTCTGGGCCAGCCTCAGCCATACAAGGCAAGACCCTTCAAAACTGGGAACACAGAGGGAAGTATATACCACATAAGGAAATGCTACTCTGAGCAATCAGGGTGGGTTACAGGCCATGAATGATGGAAAATGCCAGCAGGGACACACCGTGAAAAAAAAGGAAAAACATATAGAATAAAATCCTCAAACTTGGTACAGACTTCAAACTGCAAACAGTCCTTAAACATAGCAAGAGTCCATACAAACACAACAAACAGTTCTCAGAGCTCAGGCAGTCACAGACCTGCACTGATCAAGCTGTTCTTCACAGCCAGCCTCCCTTCTCTCCTCCAACACATAACTTCTTAAAAATTTATTTGAATTAAACTTTAATTATTATTCTGAGGTCTGATGCCCTAATCACATCCAAAATAGTATTAATCTTTTGAATAAAAAATTAATCTGAACTTTTTTTTTGAACCTTTACTAGAAATTAAACAAAATAATTATTTGGTTTGTATACTTTGCTTTCAAGTAATTTTAGCTAGAATGTCCTAATGACATCATCTTGACAGTACTACTGAGTCAAGTGAGTCAGTGACAACAATGTTTCAATTCTATAAGATGCTGAACATCTTATGTATGCTATAAGGATTAAGACCAGATACAACAAAGCATCAAACTTGTAATTCCAATTTAAATAGAAATTTTATCCCCAAACAATTTTTATATTTGAAGATTAAAAATATCTCTATGCAGTCATATTTTGAAATGAATCCAAAGCAGATCACTGTTCTAAAACAATTACATAGTCCCAGTGTACAATATTCATAATTTGCTACTTTTAGCATGAGGATTATCTGAATCAATAGATATAGTTTTATATAAAAGAAGTTATATAGTTTTAATGTCATATAAATTCCATTTATAAATAAAATATCATACATAAATATGACACTTTTTACATGCCTTGATAAGAAATAATTTTCAACGTAGCCCAAATTCAGTTAATATCTTGTGTTTTCTATAGACATTTCAGATGTTCTGATCAAAAAATTAGAAGAGACCCCACTGTGGGTTTACTAAGCCATTAGAATTAATAAGCCAATTGTACAGCAACTGAATGATGGACTTGATGTATATGGAGCATATGGATCCATATGCCAAGAAGGTCTGCATTTTTGTGGTATAGGTGAGGATGACAAAAAATTCTTTTTGGGAAACACTGATTAAACAGACTGCTTTTCAGAACACAAAAAAAGTGCTAAATGAGAATACAAAAAAGGTGTCTGTAAGAGCTAGAACTGATCTTAAGCTGTGAAAAGGTCAGGTACCTAGTCTCCTATAATCACAAAAGGCAGAGATTTTCACAGGGTAGTTCATCTGAAACATTTTGAATACCTTTTATCTTGATGTCTGTAAGATTTACATATCCCATCTATATACTGTATTCCAAACTGGATAAATCCCTGAGCACCTGTCTGGTCTCATATCTTACCTCATTTTGAGTATGCTGTTGGATTCAGGTGACATTCTGAGGTCAATTTCATTAATTATTTTGATCTTATCAGTCTGTTATCAAAATGTTTTGCATTGGACACTTACTCCTCCTACTCATGAACACAGGCCAATTCTACATACCTCACACGTGAAGACTGGAGAACATAATTTTCTCCTGTATTCTAGAGTATACCAAGATTTCTTGCAGCATATGTTATTACAATTGACAGCGCAGCCCCATCAAGCTCAAAGGCTTTATATTGACATGACAGCACAGATCTCAGAACTTCTTTTGGCTTGTCTTGGCCTGAGCTGATTTTAACTAGTTTTAACTGTCAACTATCTGAAAAATAGTTTAGTTTAGTTTTAGCTTGCAGGAAAAACAATTTTCCTGTCTGTGATCTCAGAATAAAATGTGCTGTAGAAGAGTATAGGTGTGACCTTATAATAAAATGTGCTGTGGACGAGTGCACATAGCAGAGACATCAAACTATAAACACAAGCCACTGACATCAGTCACTGGTCATTATCAGAAAGTTCAACCTTGAACACCACATAAATCCACCCTTAAGATCAATAAAACCAAAGCCTGAGTAACTGGGAAACCAGTGACAAGAAGGAACTGATGCCTTAAAGACTGAGGCGAAAAAAACTCCCTCAAATTTAGTAGGAATTGAGTCTGGGGGTTTGGGACTCCTCTTTCATCGTCCTTGTCTTCCTCACAGCATGTCTGGTCCTTGGAGGCCTTCCAAAGTTCTAGATTTGGTGTTCTTCTGTCTGTGTCTTTATCTTCTGGTGCAGGCCTCATGGCGCTTCTCTGCAATTCTACCTTGAAATGGAGACTAAATAGCTACTGGAGTTTCGAGGGATTGATATAGGATGGAGTTGGTATGTGTAAACATTAAGCTACTGAAATTACTTTGCTATTACATTAAAACTACATTAACTTCTACAATCTATAAAATTAAAAAAATCAAAAATCAAAAATCCCTGAGGCATCAAAACAGAGAAGAGGTAGCATCAAGAAAAAAATAAAATAAAAATAAATTTACTCCAAAATATAATACCACTTTTTATCAAATAAATTTGAAGGGTTTTGACTTGCCATAGAACCATCCATTTCCAATCTGTTTGATGAACATGAAGAGAAATGTTGGCAAGGTGAACATAACACCAGAGAAAAATGGATGCTAGTGATAATGTGAAGTAAAACAATTTTACTTATGAGTTTTTTGTATAGTAATTTGGGCTATGAATATTAGTATTGTTGTAACTGAAAAACTACTGTATTCTTATTAGATTTTAAGAGTTTAATTAAACAATAAATTCTTCAGTCCATATACACAACATATTCCCTTTATTACATAACAAGATTTTGAGTGTAAGATCAGCTCCTTATTTCTAAATGAGAAAATTATTTTGACTTTCACGGAAATGTTTAATTTTCTCTTTCTTTGATCCTTCCAGAAGAATACTTCTGTGCCTTATTCTCAGAAAAACCAAGAATTATATCCTTTTCATACTGAAAAAAAAAAAAAGTTCTGAATTGTGCTGAGTAGATTCCACTTCCCCCCACCTTCACTCCACTCCCATTTGTTCCTGTCTTCACCACACAGCTTTCTGACATTCAGAGTAACAATTTAAGTATTTTAGAACTTAGTTTTGGACCTGGAAGACCCAGTACCATCTTTCCTGATAAATACCATCATGCCTGTACAACAGGCAGTTCTCCCACAAAGAAGTGATATCATTTCCACCTGTCAGTTAGAAACAGCTGCAACTGCAGCTTGTCCTGAGAAATGAGCAGAGGCAGCATTTCATGTTAATACCTCATTTTGAGCCATTTAATTTGGAGCTTTAGGTGCCATGAATTCATTTTCAGTCTTTTGTATCACAATTATTTTGTACTGTCTCTCATCCATTTATTGTTGCCAACAGTCACTGCTCAATGACTGATGACAAACATGCCAGCACATTATAACCTGAAAATAGAGCTAAATGCTATAAAATCCATATACTTTTCCAAAGAAGCAGATGCTAGCAATATCCTAAAATGGATAACAGGGAGGAAAACACACTTTATCCTGGCTTTTCTAAGAAGGCTGAGCTTATGACAGGACTAAGCTAACCTACCTATAGGATATTGAAGAGATTTTGACTGGAAGTTAGATCAAAGCTAGATTATGAAAACTTTCATTTTGCAAAAATGCATTAGTCCAAATAGCTTGTTGGTATTAATTGAGGGAAAGAAACTGCTTTTGGGCATTTGGGTTTGATTGATTGTTTGAGTTTTTTTGTTTGTTTTGTTTGGTTGGTTGGTTGAGGGTTGGTTTTTTGTGGGTTTTTTTTTTTTTTTCAGATACAAAAATGAAGTGAGAAAGCAACAGAAAACCTAAAATCCAGACTCAGTTAACTTATATTTTAAGTTTGAGCCTTCACACATGGTCAATCAAAATCAGTAGAGAGAAGGAAATTAAGTAAGTGAGGTGCTAATTCTGAATCTGAGCTTAAATGTTTTATTACTTTTTAAAAAGAAGTCTAATGCATCAGACAATGACAAATATTTCTATACATCTGAGTAAATATAGGTAAACTAAGACGCTTGTAACTTTGTAGAAGGAATCACAGCTGTGTCTTTCAACCTCAATTAACATACTGCCAAAGAAAAAGATTCTCTTCAGCAATCAAAAGTTTTTGAAATAGAACAAATGAAACTTCAAAAGGTGACCATGGCACAGTGTAATATTAAAATGAAATTAGTTGACAAAAATTAACAATGTCATCAGCTGTCTTCCAGGAAGCAAATCAGGACTAAAATAGTTCCATCTGCTGTGTATGGAGGGTGAATCAGTTAATTATTTCGTAACTTGGACTTTTACATGACTATAATATATTGAGGTAAAATTTGGCACTACATTCCCTCCTTATCTCTCAGGCTTTTACAATTTAATCGTTTAATTGTGGAATCTGTTATTTTGTAATGTTCTATTCTGCTTACATAATATCTTCTGTGATCAAACCAAAGGTTTAATGTTTTTTTCCAGATCTCTGCACTGAAAACTTAGAGTAAAAAGCCCAAAAACCAAAAAACCACCACTAAAACAAACATTTATTTGCTACTTCTTCTTCCATGCTCTTTGATTATGATGGCTATAAATTAGACTCAAGGAGCCAGTAACCTAGGAAATACCTCACAACATCACCACTGATCTCCTTATCTCCACCTCTTTAAATGACGCTCAGAGTGGTTTGTTTGTTTGTTTGTTTGTTTGTTTTTGTTTCATCTTGAAATATTGTTTCTGTCTTTAACGTGGATATAGTTTTTCTGGATTTTAGTAGGGTTTTTGATACTGTCCCTCATAGCATCCATCTGGACAACTGCAGGAGTATGAAGTTCATGGTGTGCTGGGCTAAAGTGAAGGGCAGAGCTCAAAGCGTTATGGTGAATGGAACTTCAATCTGTCTAGTGATGGATCACTACTGGCATTCCTCAGGATTCAGTTCTAGGGCCAGTTTCTATTCAACATGCTCATCAATGAGCTGAATGCAAGAGTTGATTGCAGCATTAGCAAGTTTGATGATGATACCAAACTGGCAGGTGCTGTTGTCTCTCGTGAGGGACGAGACCTTGCAGAGAGATCCAGATAGACTAGAGCGGTGGGTAGTGTTTAATGGGATGAAACTTAATATGACCAAATGCTGGATTCTGCACCTAGGACAGAGTAAGACTAGGCAGAAGTACAAACTGGGAGAGGAGTGCCTGGAGACCAGCCCTGCAGAGAGAGATGTGGGGCTGCTGGGCAGAAGCAGGCTCAGTATGAGCCAGCAGTGTGACCTGGCAGCCCAGAAGGCAAACCCATCCTGGAATACATCAAGCACAGCACCATCAGCCAGTCAACAAAGATGACTGTCCTGCTATGTTCAACATTGGTGCGACATCACCATGAACACTGTGCGCAGTTCTGGGGCTGACAGCTCAAGAAGGATGTCAAGGTACTTGAATGTGTCCAAGGGAGGACAATGAAGCTGGTGGAAGGATTGAAAAGAATGTGCTATGAGAAGCAGCAAAGAATTTGGGTTTATCTGTTTTGGAGAAAAGGAGACTGAAGGATGACCTCATTTTCTCTCTGAAGAGGGGAAGAAGAGAGGGAGGGACTGATTTCTTCTCCTTAAGATCCAGGGATAGAGAAGACCTAGGAATGGTTCAAAGACTGCACCAGGGGAGGTTCAGTCTGGATAATAGGAAGCATTCCTTTATCAAGAGGGTAAGCACACACTGGAACAGGCTACCTAGAGAGGTGGTCGATGCTTCAGGCCTCTCAGTGTTTAAAGCATTTGGACAACACCCTTAATATGTTTTAACTTGACCAGCCCTGAATTGGTCAGGCAGGTGGACTAGACCATCATTGTAGGTCCCTTCTGACTATAATAGTCTATTCTAAAGTAGTCTGTTAAATATTTATATACCTTTTATACACAGCACCTATCTAGATACTTAATTAATCTCTATGTAAATTGTTACTTATTCTGTCTTAGAATTATAGAATGGTTTGGTTTGAAAGGGACCTTTAAAATCATCTAATTCACCCCCCTGTCATGGGCAAGGATACCTTCCACTAGATCAGGTTGCTGAAAACCTCATTCACTTGGCAACTTAAATATATTACCTTGAATTCATTCATTTTGATTAGTATAGTACAACAGTTTTAATAACATATCTTCCATTTTTGAAGATAGATTTAAATTCTCATCCTTCTCTCTCATGTTTTTTTCTCTCCACTCAACTGTTATCATCAGCAGCCTTAATAATCTTACTCTCTATTTCATCATTTAGGTACTAAAGGAAATTGTGTCTTCCTTGTACACTTTGCACACTTTTACAAACGCAAAGCCTTGCATAACCCCAATGAAATAATTCTTTGATTGAGAACTAAAATACTACTTCTTTGATTGAGAACTACAACTGCTTTTAAAAGCACTCTCTAAATATGGATTTGTATGTAGTTTTGTACATATTTTATGATATTTTAATTTAGATTACGCAAAATTTATTTGAGCTTCTGATTTGAAGGTGTAACCTTTCAAAAATATACTGGGCCAAAGTTCAATGCATTGTTTAATCAATATTTCCAATTTAAGATATCAGGATGCTTGAGTCTCTCCATGAATAATGCAAAGACTCTAGCCAGTTACACATAGTTTCAACACACCTCTACTGGAATTAAACAGAATGGCAGATTTGTAAAACTAGGACATGAGGAAGTTGTGAAAACTTTAACTGTAAATCCTTGCTGTATGGACAGAAATTAAAAAAAAAAAAANAATCTTTGTGTATTGACAGAAAATAAAAAAAAAAAAAAAAAGGAATGCTATATTCCATTTCCATGTATAAAACTGTTGGTTACTGTAATGTAAAGTGCTTTATTAGTCTTGTTTTCATGGCTTCATTTCTGATAATCTGAATTTTTTCATTTTTAGTGGAATTACACTTTTAGAACATGAACCTTAAACCCAGAACTGCTTTTTTTTTTATATAGTTAGGGTAGGCAAACCTCATGTTTCAATCAAAGCTCTGATCTCCTTTCAGAAGACAACTGCTGAGCTGTAGAATTGGTCTCATGGAATTAATCAGGGCCTTTCTGTTTACCTCAGTGACCATTTAAGTAGCTCAAATGAGTTGGAAATATTGTATATAATGTCCATATATCATGTGTATAAATTCTATTATTTCTTGCTAAAGAAAGCCTAGGAGGATCTAGATGAAGTCAAGGAGAGAACTTACTAATTAGCATCACTCCTTCATTCCCAATGCCTCTCAATTCGCCCCCAGACTGAGCTGCACAGAAGGGAAGGGAAATGGGGGGGTTCATGGCCTGTGCATAAAACTTTCTCTCTGCCACCCCTTTCTCCTCACACATTCACAACCTTTCATCCATGGACCGTAGTATCTGCTCTGGCATGTTTGTCTCCAAAAGTTGCAGGGGAATCTCTGCTCTAGCACCTGAAGTACCTCCTCCTCCCTTCCTTATACCCTGATGTTGTTGGCTATAGGGTTGTNTCCACAACCTTGATGCTATTAGCACCAGGCTCTAACCTAGTCTCAGGGTCAACCACCCAATATCTCCACTGTCCTGTGGAGCAGAGCTGGCTGGAACAGACTGGAATCAACACGGTGCAGGTCCTGACCTCTTCTGAGAGAGAGATCTATAAACACCTGCCTCCGGTTCCACCACCTCAACTTTGCCATGTGCATCCAATAGAGGAACTGTTTGATAGGGTTGTGTTCTGCACTGTCAAATCTTAACTTTTACATTCAGATTTAAAAATGGGTCTACTTGTGTTTAACATACTCTATAATTTGCATGTTTGGCATACAGGAGATACGGAAGTGGAGAAAAAATTAAACTTTTGTCTCTTATGCTCAGGTATGTGTTTTGTCATTAGGCTGCAATACCAAAAAGTTGATGCAACTTCAGTTACTGGTTCTTCATCCTGCACCAGTTAGGACATATGAATTCTAAACATTTTGTTTCTTCATCCAAAATCAGCTGTCAGAAATCCAGTGAAGATTTTGAAATGCTCAGTGCAAAAAAAATCATCATTTCCTGGTCTTAGCCTCAGTGACTCCCACTGAGCATTCAGGAACACTGTTTTCTCCTGAAGATGACTGAGACCTTTAAACAGTCATTGGTGTAGAGAGTATGCACCAAAAGGTTAATTTCTGTTTCATTAAT
The DNA here is from genome assembly GCA_013400415.1 of Scytalopus superciliaris. Lineage (NCBI taxonomy): Eukaryota > Metazoa > Chordata > Aves > Passeriformes > Rhinocryptidae > Scytalopus > Scytalopus superciliaris. Next base: position 17,343 of record VXBX01000331.1, read on the forward strand.
TAAGAGACATAAGGTTTAAACTATATACTGTGATCACCTTTGTCTCAGCACACAAAATTTTGGCAATGGAAATATATGACCTTTCTCAAAAGGCATCACACAGAACTTAGATACTTATTTCAGTGGTGCAACCTTGTTGCAGCACATATTCAAATATTAAATTTAATTATAACAGTACAGTGGCAGGCATATGAGAAAAGTTTTAAATTATTGATATATGTTTGTATTATAAAATAACAATTATACTTAAAGTACTGGTTGTTGAATAAGCACTATTTAATAAGTAGTTCAATGATCTTCATTAATAGGTGTTGAAGTATTCTATAAATGTTGCAAAACAATAGCTTTCCTTATTAAAATTACTTTTGGGTTGATGAAATTTCAAAATCGTATTTCTGTTTCCATATATTGCAGACAATGTATTCCATATTAATTAAAGGTTTCTTTTGTATCATTATCTTCAGAACATTGTCATAGTTACATTTACTGTGAATCTTTGGCTGCCTTACAGTCTTTTGTCCTATTTAAAATTCTTCCTAAATAGGACTCTTCCTTACTTCCTGTTATGCAAATAAACATTATTCAAATTTAGATGATCCAATGTACAGCACACAAGATAAATAACTGGGTTTTATGGAGCTGGAGTTAAAGGTATTTTTGAACAACATTTTAGTGTTTGTTTATGATTATAAATCTGAAGTCCGTTTTAGTGGCTTCAGTCCTTAAATTTTCTTACACTTACATGGAACATTTAAAGTTTTTTCATCACAGCAGAAGTAAAATACTCACCCTTAATTATCTTGAGGGGAAAAATATAAGCCTTTCTTCTGAAGTTTTATATTACTGCATACCCCTTAAGATATGATCAGACATAAGCCTTTGACTTTTTTCCATATTCTCCAAGTCTCAGGTCTCAAAGGATTGTAAGCTTTCAACTCCATTTAATTTCCTAATTACTATTTAGATAATTAAATTGCCCTTACTGTTCATGAGTGGCTCTGAGTAGAAATTACATGGCATTTTAGAAATGCAGTTTCTACTTTCTTTTGAGAATCAGGTTGATTCTATTCTGTCTGTTCATGTTTTAATAAAGCAAAGTTCTGTGATGGAAATGTTACTGATATTGTATGCAGCCCAGGAAACTAAGCTCAATGTGGTGAACTACTAAAACTGCATAATGTTCTTTTAAGTACAAAATGCATCTGAAGAAGACCATGATCATTACTTGGACTAGCCATTTTATGAAATTAACACGTGTATTTGTTAACTTTCCTTACTACCTAAATCGCCCATTTGTTCAGAACAATGTATTGAATTATATTTCAGTCTTATTTTTGTAAGCTTTGATTGTTAACATCATTAATTAGATTCAGGTCTGCATCTATTCCAAGTAGAATAAGAGCAATAACGGTGTGGCAAATGGAGAAATTAAGAACATGTATAAAAGATGGAGGGAACTACAGTCATCAAAAAATATATTCTTCCTCTCAGGGTTCTTAACAGACATAAAGTAACAGATCAGCTGCAGCTTCTACCACCCTCACTCATCTTTTCCATCCCACTGACAAACAGAGTTGTGCCTAAGGTAGGTATATCTGGTACACTCACAAAAGAACTCCAACATCACTCAGTTTCCAGTCTGTCACGCCGAAGTTAAACAAAACTGGAGTAATGTTAATATAAAATAGAGGATGAAGGTTGTGCTGGTTCTACTTATTCACAAACAAAGCAGACATCCTTGCCTCTGGGGAAACAGCACTGGTCAGGAGGGCATGGAGTAGTGGTAAGAGCAACAGCAGTTTTAGCTGCTCGATTCTCGATTTTAATCCACTGATACATGTCTGTCAGTGGTCTCAGTTAGTCTAACTACATTCCTTGTGTGGTTTCAGGAGTTCCACAGTCTTTAGCAAAATGCATGCCTGCTTCTATATGGTTCCCATAAAAGTATCTATAGACCCCAAAGAATATAGAAATAATTTTGTCTTCTCTTATTTTAAGCAGACAATTGTAAGAAGAGGTGTATGTTTACATATCTAAACATTTTACAGTTTTTGGTTTTGGTGTTTTTTTTTCATGTTCTTTATGGGTAATAGATAGAAGAATATTTTCCTAGGATTTCAGTAGTCAATAGTGTGAATGGAAAATATATGTTAAGAAACTGTCTACAATATTTTATGTAGAAAACCAGATGAGGTATACAGTTTTCAACTCAACCTAACAAATAGGTTTTGCATGAGAAGTTTGATTAATTATGTTTTCAAAGCATCAATGTTCCAGAATAAAATAAGGAACTAACTTGTGTTCTCCTTTTCCTTTCCTACTAAAAGAATTATGTGATTTGGTTACAACAGCTATTAAGCAGTTGAAAATAGCCAACAATGTTGTCTAGAATATAAAAGGAAGGGTTTCATTAGCAAGGTCTGCAGGGCATTCTTTAAGGGAGCAAGCCATCTTGTGTCATTCCTGCATGCCAGAGCAGGGCTCTCCTGAGGGACTGCCGCCCTTGGGAGACCTATACCACAACAGTGCCTCCCCCGAGGGACTGAAATTCATGGGTGACTTGTATTGGAGCAGAGGAGCAGATGGAAGAAAGGAGCCACACAGGAAAACAAGAAGTGAGGAACAGCAGAAGGAAATCTCCATGCTATGGCCTCAGCCTCCTTCATCATCTGTTGGCACCTCATCAAGGTGGGACTGAGAATTCGTGACAAAAGCGCGGGGAATTTAGGTTAGGAAGAGGACAGGAGAGGTGTTTGCCTGTTTCTTTCACTTTTCTTGTGGCTAGTTATTTATACAAAAACAAAAGTCAGTAACGTAAAGCAGTAAGAGCAACTCAGAAAAAATAATAAATACAGGTCCATATTTCTGGAAGTATTCTTTTATCCTCATTAGAATCAAAAGAAAATTCTCATTTATTTCAGCAGGATTGAGTTCTCTGTAGTCAAATTGAGTTTGTCACAAACCTATTAAAAAGAAAAATGTTGCGTAGATTTAGAATTTTTCTGTGTAGGCTTCTTTCTCATTCTTTGTTTATAGCTGGTGAAACCAGTACCTACAGAAGTCAAAAAGAGATTTGTCAAGGAAACAAAATGATATTACCAAGTACAATTTTTTATCAGAGATATAAATATTAAAAATGCGTATCTTCTTGTCTAAAGAAATAGTCATGACCAATCAGATGATTTTTTTTAGACTTATACTGAATGAAAAATCCAGCTTAAAACATAGGTCAGCAACAATTCCCTGTTGTCTGTATTACAATAAAAACTACCTAGACTTAATTAAAGTGAGCAAATGTTACACAAAGTTCATTAACTTTGTCATCGGGTGAAAGAATTAGGAGGTATAGATTTGTGATATTTAAAATGCTAAAAATTTAGAAGCCTTGGAAATGTTACTTGAAGTGTAAGTTGAAATACATGAAGTTGTGTGTCAAAATACAGTTATGTGAAGTGTGCAATTGAAATAATATATTGTCAGTGACAAACATTGGTATTTGGTTATCTATGATGGTTTTGCATATACAGAAGTCATTCTGTGGGAAAGAGATTACAGAGGGTGAATGTGGAACAGAATATCAGATCAGCTTTCTTGTCCAAAAATAAAATTGTTTAGTGTAATCCACTAGGCTGTAGCTTGAAAACAGTGAAAATTTGACACTGGTATCCCAGTGCTAGCTTACATAGAGCACTACTTCAACATTGATAACCTCACCAAGTCAAAGTTGTTTAATAACAACTTTAATAAAGTGTGATGTGTTAACAGGAATTTTGATGTTGAATCAGCTATTATTGGTATGCTGTACTCCTACTAATACTATCTTGCATTTTCTGTCTTCTTGCAGCTGGTCTAAAACTTCATGAACTTTCAGATGCTGCAATACAATAGCTATGTGACTGCAACAGACTAAGATCAAATTCATATCAGTGTGGAAATTAATTCAATATTAACAGTCGTAAACCATATCTGAGGAGATTCATCACAATCTATAGTCAAGAAGAGATTATATCACTTGTTAGTGACAATTTTTTTAACAGGTAAAAACAATGCATGTCATTGCCCATTTCCCCGCTTTTGCACATTAAACACTGATCTAGAAGTCTTCTTGATACTAGAAATCCACATTTAATTACTTTGTTTTATGGAGAGCTGCTATAGTTCAAAACAAACCTACAAAACCTGTTCTCACAAAGTCTTAAAAAATGTATTTGTTATACTGTTGCCTAGGAATGTCCTTCCACGACAGGGCAAGGCAGAGAAAAATTCTTTACTAAGAGTTTACCTATAGCAATCCATGACATGCACACTGGGATCACTGAATTCTACAAATTTATGATTCTACCTAATTTTCCTATCTAGAAAATACATCCAGTGTCTAATTAGCCCACCCCCCNGTGTTATGTTACATTACATTATATGTATGTCAGGGTGCATTATGTTATGCTATATTATGCTGCATTATATTATTATTAGTTTTGTTTATTATTTTTATTATAAATTATTTCACTTTCACTTAAAGTGTCAGTATGTCAATATTGTATTTTGCTTATGGGAAAAAATTATAGAAGAATATCAATTACCAAGAGCAAGACACACTAGTATAAAATATAAAGTAACTATGACACAATTTCTGCATGTGTATGCAAGTTTATTTTAATTAGTTATCAGAACTGATGTTGATGTTATAATGATGTATATAATGCTATTCCTTTCAATCAAAATGTATTATTTAATGAGAGATACCACATTATTTATTTTCAGTGCAGAGGAAAAATTGCTCCAATAAAAAAGCCCATTGTTTATTTTCAGATGCTGAATGTATGTGTGCTTGTATGTGCATATGTATATATGCTTGTATTTTGTTTAGAGTATGGTGCTATTAACATAAGGGTGGTAGGTTTGATCCCCATATGGGCTATTCACTTAAGAGCTGGACTCCATGATCTCTGTGGGTCCCTTCCAACTCAGAATATTCTGTGATTCTCTGTGATTCTGTGATTTTCCAGGTTTTTTATTGGTGCTCATATTACTTAAAATCCCTATTACTGTGCTTAAAAAAGAGCACATGGAATGCTGGAACAACATGAGGTAGTAGTATATCTACATTAAATATCAGAGTTAAATACACATTTTATATAACATTTTGAAAATAACTCCTGCAAATGAAAAAGCCAACATACAGCATCACACTCTGCTTGAGGTGACATTTCCTTTAACTTATGGCAGCTGTCAAAAATATCTCAAACAAAATTGCAAGCTCTCTGTACTAGTCCTCTGTTCTCTGCATAAAGTATGGGAAGCCAACATGAAACACAGGAAATAAATTGAATTTGGGTTGTTGTCAGAAAGTTTCAGTAATGTCCTCAGATTGCACTAGAAATCTTTATCTTTTGGAATTCATATTTTGATTGGTTTTCAAATGTGATCTGGTCCAAAGAATTTTGAAATCTATGGAACCTTCCTACTTAGTTCATTGAATTTGAATCAGAGCCATATTTGACAACAGTATTTAAGAATATTAAAATTAATTTAGAACAATAAGTGAAATTTTAAAAATTCATACAAGCTAAGAAATATTGCCATCTTTTCAACAGTAATGTTGAGCAACCAACCAACTTCCTCATAGTATAAATAGCAATATAGTATTATGGAAGGCAAGGGAGTGTTTCATTTGTCATTCAAGTGCAGTGCATCATTACAGATGGCACACTAAATTTAAAGAGTGCCAGCTATATACATGTCTATACTCATATGTATTATTTTCCCTGTGGTCAGTTCAGATGTATTTGGAGCACTTATGGCCAAAATAATTAGTAAGAAGAACAGTGTGGTTATCCTTCAAAAAAATACAGTTTTATCACCTTTCATATATATTGTGATAAAGTTCAGATTTTCTTCTTTTTTTCTTTTTTCCATACAGTTTGTGTTCTAGAAATAAAAACTTCCGGTAAAATACACACTTATTTTAGTATAATACCATGTTTTAATAAGTGGTTTCTTAGATAAAAAAAAAAAATCACTAGATTAGTTAACTGATATAAGGATGTTAAATACCTGTTAAACCTGATTTCACTGAGTCAGATTCCCCTTATTATTATCTTAGAGGATACTACCATTGTAACACAAGCACATAACTAAAAATACCCAAACTAGTTCTGTGGAATGCTATTACTCGTAATCAGAGATATTAAGATGAATCATAAAGCTTTAAATATAAAATTGTAAAAATAGTATTTTTAGATAATACTAAATGTACTTTTACAGGGGGATTATTAGGTTTCTGTTTAATTTTCTTTCTGCTTTAATGTTTATTTAATTATATACAGAGGTTAATGTATACATATACAATTTTATTACATATATAGATACTGCATATATATGCAGGACAACACTGTTAAGAGTATAATGAATACTGTATGAAAAAACTTAGCATTGAACTGAGTAAACGACCAAAAAAAAAGAGTAATCCTAAGAAATAAAACAAAACAAAAAAGGGATAAGGAAAATAAAGGGCTCTAGCTATCTGAGGGCTATCTAGCCATCTGAGCTGGTAATTCACAAGAAACAAGAATACCATTCGAAGATACTGCTACATAGCAGAATATGCTGTTCTTTCTGGCCCTAAGACAGATTTACAGCAAGTTTTACCACAAAGCACAAACTACAGGAAATATGAAAGTCTGATTTAAGGATGTAAAATGTTGCTACTAAACCAAATGTCTTTAAAAGTAATGACAAACTCTATTATCTGAATAGTAAGTTTCCATTTTTTTAACAAATAATTTTAGAAAGTGTGACCACAAGGTCATAATGTTACCTGATCCCATAAAATATTTAAAATTAATTTCATTTGTCTGCTTTCATTTCTTTAATAATTAACTAGGAATCATTTTCTTGACTTCACCAAGTCCCTCTTGTGTTAGTAAATCTCGGTAATGATTCAGCATAAAGCTGAAATGGAAATATAAGTTGTACAGAGCACAATTACTGTTTTGGGTCCAGAAGTCCTGTGATTGCTTTGGAAAAGCACACATAAGGATCTCCTGCCATCAGGTCTCCTTTACATAAATCTAGTTCTGCAGTCACAGCTCAGAGATGCTGGCATCATTTACCTGTTTGAATATTGGGCATCTTAGTCTAATGTTTTTTTTCAAGAGATCCACCAAAAAAAAAAAAAAAAAAAA
>VXBX01000331.1:26337-49034 GCA_013400415.1 Scytalopus superciliaris
TCAGATAAGAGTATTAATTAAGGAGAAAAAAAAGATGCATCATCTGGTAATGTAAGAACTTTCACCTTAAAGATTCGGACCTTCCAAATGAAAGAACATATGTTTGCCTCTTGAACATATTCCCTATAGAAAGGGTAAGCAAACAAAACAATATATCCAAAATAAAACCAATAAACCAATTACCTGATGATGTCTTACAAGAATGTTTGATAAATGTATAAGTAATCAAGGACTGTTATCAGTAATTCTTAATAGTGGTTATTTATAACATTTTGCTCAGATATTTTTTTTTTACTGTGAAGAGATGTATTTGTAACTGAGGTTAGCCTATTTCCATGTTGTTTCCATAAAAAATGGGACAGATTCACTATTTCCATTCAAGTTAATCTGACAGTTAAAAACTAAGATAAAACTTCATTTGAATTTAACTGATACACAGGAAAATAAATAATATTGAAGTCAAAAAGAAAACAAACAAACACTCAAAACAGCCCACTCCCCCAACTTCCTTTTACAGATTTTGTTCACTTCTGTCAGTTTGTTCCAGGAAAAAGGCACCAGTTTTACAAGCAACTCTTTCTCTTAATTCCATTTTCCTTCACACATTATCTTTTGACAAAAATTTGAAAACATAGCTAGGTACACAAGTAGTCTCACTGATTTGTAAATATTCCTATAAATTCACAACTTTTACTGAAGTCACAACTTTTACTGAAGTCTTTCCTGAGCATTTGCAACATGGACACCTATGTCCATACAAAAGTAAAATAGATACACTTTTCCTTCATCATATCCATAACTTCTTTGACTTATTGTCTATAAATAGTAGCTTTTGCTGAAATTTCACTGAAGGAATTCACTCTAAAGTTTCTTTATAACTTAGTTTTATACTTATAATGACAAGCTAATTTACAAAGTTAAATACAAATCACTAGAATTAAGAGTAATAGTAGTTTTATTTGTTTACATTAACAAATATAAATCTGTTGCAAACTGGAATTCAGATGAGGGTAAATTTATAGATATCTAGCCCAATTTTTTCCACTTTGACAAACAAGAACTATTTTGAATAATTTTAAATCTAGAAACTAAGCCTCAAGTATTGACTAAAAATAAAATATCTGGAAATTTTATGTTTTACTTTTCTCACAGATAAAAATGGTGTAGCCTGCTGCATGCACACAGACACACACATAGACCGAGCTAACAGATGAACATCCATCATCTCTTTTGCCTAGAGCAGTGGTTTCCGCCCTTCAGGATATGCTGAACCAAAGCAGCTCTTCCTTGGGTTTGGAAAAGCCTGTCAGCAATTATGGAACTCTCCTGTGAATACTTATACACAGAAATGAGATTTTTTTTATGATGTATATACAATCAAATCTGAAAGCTATTCTGCATTTTCCAAGTGGAAGCCCACTTATTCTTTTAGATATGCAGTGCTTGAATTTAGGTATAATCTTTTATAAAGGTTACTGTTAGCATTAGAAATGATTGGTGTAATTATAATTACATTTATAAGCCTGAGATGTGGTATAAATAAATGACATCTTGTAAGCTGTGTTAGGTTGTTATTGTGATTTTAACTATACTGTCTACTTATTCTTTCTTCTGTTTTGTTTTTTTTTTCTTTTTTGTTTGTGTGTTCCTGAGATATTTTCCTCCCAATTGCTGAGAACACTTTCAGTTTCCATTAAATCAAAAGAAGATAGATGTGCTTATTATCTCTGACCACAGTTTTTGTTATCCCTGCTCAAAGGAAGTCAGCAGCATTAGGGAAAGTCAAGCGGGATCTTTCAATTTTCAAAATTTGAATGAGTTTTATGTTCTTTTCTTGGACTTTCTTTATGTGTGCTAATTATTACAAATAGAAAGAAAAGAAAAAATTAAATATTCCCCTTTTTGACTGTTGTTTCTTGGACTGGATTATTTAACACATTACTAGTCCTGAAGAGTGATAGGTGAGACTGACTGGCCTGTAGTTACCCAGTCCTTCCTTATTTTTAACTTTTAAAAAATACATCTTGTGTTTTGCCTTTTCCAATGGAAACTTCACTGGACTGGAACAACTTCTCAAATATGGTGGACAGTGTTTTAACCACTTCCTCTGGAAGTTCCCTTAGGACCTGCATTTGTATCTCCTCAAGTCCCACTGCCTTGTGCACCTTCAGGTTGAGATGGTTGCAAGCTTGATGTTCTGCCTGCCTTTACCTTCTGCGACTGAGGCATTGTGGCTGAAACACTTGCTGATGAAGACTGAGGCAAAATAGTCATTGAGTACCTCAACTTCCTCCATACCCTGAGTAACCAGATCTCCCATTTCCTTCTGGAGAAAGCCCACTGTTTCACTGGTCTTCCTTTTGTCACTGATCTACCTATGGAAGCTTTTCTTGTTGCTCTTGATGTCCCCAGTCAAATTCAATTCTATCAGGGTTTTAAGGATTCCTAACCCGATCCCTGACTGTTTGGACAATTTCTCTGTATTCTTCCCAGGCTACCTGACCTTGCTTCCACCTTCTGTAGGCCTCCTTTTTGCATCTGAGTTTGTCCAAAAGCTCATTGTTTATCTATGCAGGCCTCCTGGCATTTCTGCCTGACTTCTTCTTTGTTAGGATACATCACTCCTGAGCTTTGTGGAGGTCATCCCTGAATATTAACCAGGTTTCTTGGGCCCCTCTTCCTTCCAGAACTCTATCTCATGGTACTATACCAAGCAGGTCCCTGAAGAGTCCAAAATCTGCTGTCCTGATGTGTAAAGTAATGAGCCTGCTATGTGAATTAAGTTCCACAGGGCTCCCAGCTCTTTTATAACATTCTTTAGAGTCTTATTTTAAAACCAATAAATATGTTTATTCAAAAAACTGATAAAAATACACAGTAAAAACCAGTATGTATATCACACTGTATACAAAACATCTTTCCCCTGTGAGACCTTTTTTTTTTTCCTTGCCTACATTCTCTCTTCATGAAACACTGATTAGGAACTCCAATATAGTTCAGTAGAGATTTATCAGTTTAATTAACATTTTCTCAGGACCAAAATAAAGTTCTGAAGTATGTTAGAGAGACAGATTCTGAAAACAAGCAACCCAGGAGACGTGTCACAAGCTCAAGCTTGTATTTGTATTGATTTGGCTGGGACAGAGTTACTTCTTTTCAGAGGAGTTTATGTAATATATTTTAGATTTGTGATGAAAACAATATTGATAACAAACCAGTGTTTTATGTACTGCTGAGGAGTGTTTAGAGAGGCCTTTCCTACTTCTCACACTGTCCCATCAACAAGTAAGATGGTGCAGCTTGTACTTTACCTATCAAACTGTATTTATCTCAGTCCACAGGTTTTCTCCATTTTACCCTTCTGATTCTCTCTCCCACTTCACTGTGGGGGAAAAAGTGGCTGTGTGGGGTTGAACTGCTTACTGGTGTTAAACCACAAGTGTCATGCAGACAACTGAACTTTGGTTCAAATCTTCAAAGATCATCCCTGATGATGAAGCTGTGCCTCCTTTCTGGAGAAACAGCACATGCATATTTCTTTCTTTCTCCATCAAGGTAATTCATCAGGAAGATTTAGAGATCTCTGTGCAATTGCAAAGCTATGATCTTATCACAGTTACAGAGATATGGTGGGACATCTCATATGACTGAAATGTTGCCATGAATGTAGCCATTTACATATTTACAAATGCTGCCATGCAACACATGGGAAGGTGATGTGGTGGAATTGCCCTTTATGTAAGAGAACACCTGGAATGTATGGAGCTCTGTCTCAGGGAGGATGATGAGTGAGCTGAGAGTTTCTGAATTAGGATTAAAAGGTAGACTGGCAAAGGTGACATTGTTGTGGGTGTTTGCTACAGGCCACCTGATCAGAAGGACGAAGTAGATAAGGTTTTTACAGACAGGTAGAAGCAACCTCAGAGTCACAGACCCTGGTTGTCATGGGGGACATCAAACACCCTGACAACTGCTGAAGGAACAATGCAGCAAGACAAACTTGGGTCTGCCTGAGATAAAAATTACTGAATTTATTACCAATCACAATCAGAGCAGGACAATGAGATGAAAAACAAAAACAAAAACAAAAAACAACTTGAAAAACACCTTCCCACCCTCCCTCCCTCCTGGTCTCTACCTCCTCTGCCACAATGTACGCAGGGAGACAGTGAGTGTGAGATACAGTCAGTTCATTACACATTGATTTTCCCACTGCTGAGGGAGAGGAGTCCTTCCCTTGTTCCAGTGTGGGGTCCCTCCAACAGGAGGCAGTTCTCCACAAAATTCTCCAGTGTATGTCCTTTCTACAGGCTACTGCTCTTCACAAAGTGGTCCAACCTGGGTCACTTTTCCACAGGGTGCAGTTCCTGAGGCACAGCCTGCTCTAATGCAGGGCCCCCACACAAGTCCTACCAGCAAACCTCCTTCAGCGTGGGCTCCTCTCTCCATGAGTCTGCAAGTCCGTTCCAGGATCCTGCTCTGTTGGAGGAGTAAAGAGAGATTAGCTGTGGAAGGCAGCACAGATCTGTGACTGCCTGAGCTCTGAGAACTGTTTGCTGTGTTTGTTTGGACTCTTGCTATGTTAAGGACTGTTTGCAGTTTGAAATCTGTATAAACTTTGAGGATTTTATCATTCTATATGTTTTCCCTTTGTTTCACTGTGTGTTCCTGCTGGAAACTTCTGTCCCTCATGGTCTATAACCCATCCCTGATTGGTCTGTGCCTGCAGCACTGTACCATTCCCTTATCCTTGTATGGCTGGGTCTGGCCCAGACCCTTCCCAAAAACCTTCCCAGGGTGCTGCTGGGGACAGGACCCAGCCCCCCGACCCTATTTAAGTTGTAACGTTTTGAATAAATGCTCTCTCTCCATGCTCGCCTCGGCAGCACCAACCTCACTCCCCGGAGTGTGTCCCTTTCTTTCTCCCCCCACCCCACCTTCCCCTCAGGACCGCACTGCTCCAACATGGGTTTCCCACAGTGTCACAGCCTTTTTTAGGGCCTCCACATTCTCTGGCATAACTCTCCTCCATGTGCTGCAAGTGGGTCTCTGCATTTCTGTGGTCCTCTGTGGGCTGCAAGGCACAGCTCCCCACCATGGGCTTCACCATGGGCTGCAGAGGAAACTCAGCCTCTGTGCTTGAAGCACCTCCCTCTCCTCCTCTTTCACTGACTTTGGTGTCTGCAGAGTTGTTCCTCTCACATATTCTAACTCTGCTCCTCTCTGAGCACAATTACATTTATGCAGTAACTTTTTTCCTTCTAATGTTATCAGAAAGGTGCTACTATCTTCTCTGATTGCTTCAGTCTTGGCTCATGGTGGGTCCATCCTGGAGGCAGCTGTCATTCACTCTGCATGGGGAAAGCCACTTCTGTAGCTCTCCCTGCTACCAAAACCTGGCCAAGCCAATAGACTTTCTGATACAGGTGATGAAAGAGTCCATGAGGAAAAGTGTGCTGTTGGACCTCATACTATCAAACAAGGAAGGTCTAGTTGGAGATGTGAAAGATGGGGGCAGCCTTGGCTACAGTGACGATTAGATTTTGGAGTTCGGTATTGTGTAAGGAGGAAGAAGAGTACTAAGTAAGATCAAAACCCTGAATGTCAGGACAGCTAATTTTGGCCTCCTCAGGGACCTTCTTGGAAGAATCCCATGGGAACATGCCCTAGATGGAAGAGGGTCCAAGAGACCTGGTCAATATTCAAGGATCACTTCCTCCAGGTTCAAAAATGCATCCCCACAGGCAAGAAAGTGAACAAAAGGGGCAGGACACCTGCATGAATGAACAAAGAACTGCTGAAACTCACATATATGCAGGAGATACAGATGGGGTGGAAGCAGAACAGGCCACCTGGAATGAATATAGGGCTGTTATCAGAGTATGCAGAAATGGAACAAGGAAGTCCAAGGTCCAGTTGGAATTAAATCTAGCTAAGGATATCAAGGATAGCAAGAAGGGCTTCTTCAAATACATCAATAACAAAAGGAATAGTTGGGAAAATGTGGGCCTGCCTCTGATAGAACAGCAACCCTTACAACAAAGATTGAAGAGAAGGATGAGATACTGACCACCTTATTTGCCCTAGTCTTCACTGTCAAAGCCAGACCTCAAGAATATCTGACCCAAGAGACCAGGGAGAAGACCCAGAAAATGGAAGATTTTCTCTTGGTTGAGGAGGACTGGATTAGAAATAATTTCATCAGACTTGACATCCACGAGTCCATGGGCCCAGATCAGATGCACCAATGAGTGCTGACGGAGCTTGAAAACATCATTGTTAGACCACTCTCAATCAACTTCAAAAGGTTGTGGTGATCAGGAGAAGTGCATGAGGACTGGAAGAAAGCAAGTGTCACCCCAGCCATCAAACAAGTCAAGAAAGAGGAACCAGGGAACTACCAACCAATCTGCCTCACCTTAATCCCTTGAAAAGTGATGGAATGGCTCAGCCTAGAGGCCATCTCTAAGCACCTGGATGACAAGAAGGTTGTCAGAGGAGAGGAGAGAGACTAGCTGTAGAAGAACAGCTTAATCAGCACAGATCTGTGACTGCCTGAGCTCTGAGAACTGCTTGCTGCTTTTATGTGGATTGTTGCTATGTTTAAGGACTGTTTGCAGTTTAAAGTCTGCACCCTGTTTGAGGATTTTATCATGCTATATGTTTTTCCTTTGTTTCACTGTGTGTCCCTGCTGGAATTTTCCATCCCTCACAGCCTGTAACCCACCCCTGATTGATCCCTGCTTGCAGCAGGATAGCATTTCCATATATGGTATATACCTGCCTCTGTGTTCCCAGTTTTGGAGGCTTTTGCCTTGTATTGCAAACCCCCTCCCAGGCTTTTCCCTAAACCCCTCCTGAGTTCCAACCCATTCCAGAACCTTCCCTACTGATCCTATTTAAGCCGGGCACCATTTTTCAAAGAAAAAAAACACCTTTTCCTACCTTGTCCCTGGAATCTGAGTCCTCTGCACCCCGTTTCCCTACAAAGACCACAGAAGGTGATCAGTAGTAGTTAGCATGATTGCCTTGTATGATGGGACAACTGGATGAATAGATGAAGTGAGAGAAATGGATGTTGTCTACCTTGGACTTCAGTCTTTTGACATTTTATCACCCTGAAGATATCTGAAGGCTGTCTGGACACAATCCTGAATAACGTGCTCCAGGGGATTATGCTTGAGCAGGGAGGTTGGGCTAGATGACCTCCAGTGATCCCTTCTGACCTTACCCATTCTGTGTTTCTCTGAACATTCATTATTTTTGAGTACTAAGTTAGTGTACACTTTATATTTATTCTCTAACTGATATTCTAATTTTGGGACAGTCCTTGAAACAATGCTGGTACAGAGAATGACATGCATTACTATTATAAGAAACTGCTTATTTTTATCCACTTTTAGTCACTGTACTCTTATTTTCCATCTTGAATGCCTGTCTGTGGTTAATTTTTCTTTCTGTGTGCTTTTCTCCTTGATGTTGTATGGTAGGATTTCCCCATATAGTGCCTAGTCCAAACATTGTATTGTATCTTGTTGGGCACTGGGACAGGTTCCCCAGGGCCATGATCATGGCCCCAAACCTGACAGAGCTCAAGAAGCATTTGGATAAGGTCTCAGGCACGTGGTGGGATTGTTGGGGTGTCCTACACAGGGCCAGGATTTGGACTCGATGATCCTTTACAACTCAGTATATTCTGTAGTTCTGTGATTTCTTTTACATCTGTTATAATGACTGATGCTTCATTCTGAATACCAGATAGAAGGTAAAATACTTATTAAAAGATATGCCTTTTCTCCTTCCTTTTGATATGATTATTATTTTTTTAAGATGACTGCTTCTTATAGAATTAAGCCAACCTGAATTGCATATTTAGTGTCCTAGGGCTAGTAGGAAAAGCAGGGGAAAACAACAAACACACAAACAAACAAAATCAACTCATATACATACAAAACTATGTCAGTATCTGAATTTCTTTAAAAAATCTGCAGGTGTTTGCTTACATCTATTGCACAAAGGTTACAACAGTCAAGCAGAATGTTTGAAGGAGTATCAGTTCGTGTATCTCAGAATAATACCCTAGCTAGGGAGCTACAGCCTATGCAAGATACAAAGATATGCTACTTATATTTATGGTTATGTATTTTGTGGAGAAGCAAGATATCACTTAGCATTTAATGTCTAGTGACATACTGCCTTCATGGTCTGGTTTCCACATGAGGCAGCTCATCCAGCAGATATAAACTAGACTTTCACCTCCCTGTAAAGCAATGCCTCCCAGCTCCTACCAAACTCAGAATGAAAACAGGCAAATGATCCATAATCAGGTGAATTTCTGCCCTGTCCAAGGTGACAGGATCAAACCCTGATGACTTCTGAACTAAGACAAAAGATCTTACTTCTGTGAGGGCCAATATTCCATTTGGGCTGAATCTGTAATTCAGCTGGAGTAGGGTGTACGAAGTTTTCATGCTGGAGACAGATAAAGTACTGCAGAGCTGCTGGTCAGTGCTGTCTTACCTAGGAGAGTGTTTTCTAAGTCAAACTCCTCCATGGAGTAAGTAGGGACAGATGATCACCTGTGTTTTATTAGTGTGTCCACCAGTAACTCAAACTGGACTCCTGTACTCAGATTCTGAGTGCAGTTACTTCTCCCCTCAACAGTATCACTGTGAAAATGTTTAAAGTTGAAAGAAGTGATTATGTGTATGACTTTCATGTGTTATTCACTGCCGAAATCAATTTGAAGACAGAAATTATTTCTACAAATAGAATATATAAACAATGATTTAAAATAGATTGTAGAGTCTTTCTGTTTGATAGGTTGTATATATCCAATTTACAATTGCGGCAATCCTAAACCAATATTAATATTCATAATAGAAGTCTCTATGCTTTAGTTTCCCATATTATGGAACTTACTGATGGTGGCTATTAATTCTTCTCAGAAGTGCAGTGTGGAATTTTCAGGTTCATAAGGCCTGTAGAGAATATCTCAGACATACCAGCAGTTACTTAGCTGCTAGATAAATCAGAATCTCTAACAGAACTTGTTTGCTTTTTGTTCATAAGGTACTTTGGTTTGTGCATTTCTCCAGATGAATCTTTTTAGCACATTCTAAGGGAATTTGCAGATAAGAAGACTGTAATTTCATTCTGAGGCAGAAAAAGTAGACATTTAAAATGTTTTGTTTCAGTTGTACGGCTGGACTTATGTTTTCTAGTTCTTCAGTCAAATGCACTTTTCTGTCTCTAGGCCTGTCCAGAATCACAACAAACTTTAGTTGTATGTATGTTCAAAGAAAACGCTGCAATGATCCAGCCTCAAGATTGATTCTATATCTACAAACCTTATGAAGACCCATACATCACCTTATATTTCTGTCTTAATAAAAAGAATGGTTTTTTTTCTCTTTCACTCAATTTTCTAGCTTTCAGTCTTTGAGGGTTTTTTTTCCTTTTTTTTTTATTTCTTTCTAACTTGTGTAGTGCTTTAAAATATAATTTTCTGTTCTCATTCATCCATTTTCTGTTTCATTCTGGTCCCTCAGGGTTTTATTTTTCTCTCCAACTTTGTCTTTTACTTTTTACACAACTTTGACAAGTACAGTATTAGAAGTTTCTTTTTAAGGAATCTTCCACTCTAGCAACCAATCAAGACAAAAGAAAATCTATATTTTGCAGATCATTTACTGTGCCTACAGTGTTTGCACACAGAACAAATATAGAAGAAACCATTGCTACTGAGCAAATTGTGAACAGCATAAAATAATGAATCTTACCAAGTACTGACATTTGCTAATGTAATACCCTTCCTACTATATTGAACTGCTTACCCAGTTATTTGATTTAGTAAGAATATAAGGAGACCTAAACATCAAAATTTTGAATAGCAGTTTTATTAGGAACATGAGAGACTAAAATAAGAGCACTGAATTTTATGTTGACTTTTTAAAATTGAAACCCTGTTGTTTCAGTTATATTTGACAGTCATAATAATGTGGAGTGTTTTCAGGAAGACGCTTCATTTGGAATCTGATGCAGAGAGATATTCAGGGAGCAAGGAATGCATGTCAGGTATAAATGGTAGATTCAGTAGACTAGAAAGCCTCACTACAAGAAAAACAAAAACAATTAGCATTTTAACAGCTAAATCAAGGAAGGAAAATTGCACAAAAAAAAAAAGAAACAAAGCTAAATAATGTCTTTTTTTCTTAAAAGATATTTTAAAACAACACAGTGAATCCAAGAATAATGGTATTTCTGACAACTGCATGGCATTTCTTTCCCTTAGAAGGGAATAATTAATGTGTGGTCTCTGTAAAAGCAGTTGTTTTATGATATTAGTTTAATAAAATATTACTCTTTTTTGTTTTATTTCTTCACTTTTTTTCAGTGTGTTCTCTGATACACTCTCTTTTCTAGTCTTCCCATGAATCAGCATTAGCAAGAAGTGAGGCATTTATGCCATTTGGCTTCATTTACACCATTTGAGATTTGTGCATATTTAATATTTTGTTCTATAAGGGAATTTGTTTGTAAATTTGACTTCCTGAGTCCTTAAAATTTCTGGGCAGTTCTGCTAAAATTGCCCCTAACCTAGGAATACTGCAGACACAGTGACAAGCCCTCACACTAAGGGGCAAGTCCTTCTGGATAATTATGGAGCCTCTCAGATGCAGCCATCAGGTCCAGAAGGAATTTCATGTTCCTTTGGTTTTCCTGAGGGACTGTGGCTGTGACAAAGTTCCCTTGAGATTTGAAATGGACGTAGATGATCAGTGCATCAGGATATTATGAGAGACTAAAGAAGAGGCAGAAGGAGAGCAATTTATTTAAAATGTATTTCTAATGTATTTCCTTTTCTTTTTAAAGAACAAAACAAATTAACTTTGTTTTCTGCCTTTCTTATACTTTTGAGCTTTTCATTTTTCTCTTTGAGAAAAAGGAGATCCATTTGGAACACAATTCTCTTTCCTCTCCACATCCCATTCATTTGGCTGCCAGAACAAGGAAAACTCAATTCAGTCAGTCTCTTGGATTGCAGCCCAAAGAAACCAATCAAGGTCAAATTTTGTAAGGTAAATAAACAGAAAGCAAAAATATATATTAAGATTATGATCTTAATAGTATATATTAAAGAACTTCTTTCTGTGAAGTTCAAAATGTTCCCTTAAAATCATAATGTTTAAACCATGTTAAATTACTTATCCAGTGCTCCTTTATTATCTGAAGATTATCTGTTTGCTAGTAGGTTCTGAAAACTCAATAAATACATACTTTTTTTGTTTGTTGTTTTTTTTTTTTTTTTTTTTTTTTTTTTTGGGTGCAGGGCTTTTCTCTGCTGGTCCAGGACATTTACCATGGAGGTTGTTTGTGCATTTTTNTGCTTGAGGTTTTTTTTTGTTTTTTTTTGGTTTGGTTTTGGTTTTTGGGGTTTTTTTTTGTTTTTTTTTGTTTGTTTGTTTTTGACACATTGTTGGGGTAAACCAATTTCAATCAAGTTAATAAGAAAAAAGATGAAATGGTGCTGACAGACAAACACTTCTCCATTCTTCTTTTGAAAAGGATTAATCAAATGAAAAAAATGAAAGACTGACATACTTCTTGTAGCAAAAAAATAATGATGTAATCTGAATGCAATAAAACTACTGCTAACAAATTTATTACAAAGCACAGTGTTTAAACACTCCAGAAATTTACAAGAGGGAGAAAGAAGGAAGCATGAGGGATGCAACAAAATATACATTTTGGGGCTTAGGGTTTTTTGTTTGTTTGTTTGTTTTCGATTATATATAGCAAACTTAAATGGAATTTATTTTATATCTAAAATAATATTTATAAGGCACAATATAAAAAATAATGGTGACTGAAATTAAGATTTAGATTTTAAAACTGTTCTTTATATACTAAATTGACTATCTTGTTCTTTAAAGATATTAAGTATTAACTGCATGAATTTACTTCAAGCTAGTGTGTAATCTAATTTCTCTAAGAAAGAGCCATGCAAATGTAGGACATGGGAGGCTTGTTTAAGCTTCTTTATTTTTAAGTGTGAAGAATGCCAGGGTAAGGAGGCTGGAAAATTTTGCTAGTATATTAAACATACCTAATATTCTCCTTGAGAAGATAACTCACCAAATTTCTTCTGTTTACTACACTGGGAATGTATTTTCTTACATTACATTCTCTTCATCTGTGATATTTCTGCCTCTATTTATCTGAACATTAGCTGAAAAAAACAGCAGAATTTTGGGATTTCAATCATGGATTGGATTTAGTGACACTGAACCTGCTGGCAACAGATGGAGTACACCTGTCTCAAAGAGGGAAAAGGATCTTTGCACAGGAGTTAGCAGACCTCATTAAAAAAGCTTTAAACTAGAGTTGAAATGGGAAAGGGATAAAAGCGAATTCACCTGAGACATGGCTGGAGGCTGTATTAGGGTGGGGTTTGGTTTGTTTTTCCAAGTAGCAAATGATTGCACAAGAGGAAATGATGACAAGTTGTGCCAGGGGAGGTTTAGATTAGATAACAGGAAAAATTTCTTCACTGAAAGTTTTATCAAGCATTGGAACAGGCTGTCCAGTAAAGCGGTTGAGTCACCAATCCTGAAGGTATTTAAAAGACCTATAGATGTGGCACTTAGAGACATGATTTAGAGGTGGATTTGGCAGTAGTGGGTTAATGATTGGAGTCAGTGATCTTAAAAGTCTGTTCAAACCTATACAATTTGATGATTCTATGATTTAACTGCTGTTTCTATCATGTTTAGGTGCTATTTACCTTTCAACACGTCACCATATTAGATCATAAATTTTCTCTTTTTTTTTTTTTCTTTGAAGACGTTTTTCTGTAATGGGTGTGTCATGGGGTAATTTAAAGGTGTGTTGTTCATTTCTCCAACTACAAAGAAAAATTCATTGTGAAGTGTGACAAGTATAGGAAGATGTAAAGTTTAGTTATTAGAAAGAATGTGAAGAATCAGTGGATAAGAGTTTTCATTCTAAGGTTTTTATGCTACATTTTCTGTTCTGTGATTTCCATTCCACAACACTCACACACTTCAGACTCACAACAGTGAGTTCCTGCTCCTGTGCCATCGGTCCAATGAAGTTGGACCAGCTGACGTATCTGGATCCTGGCTGGTGGCCCAGTCTCTACACACAACAGTTCAGTTTGGTTTTGTTCAATATTTGCTGATTTCACTGTAGTTTCAAAATATAATTGGATCTGCATCTAGACTATAAAAATTTAAGAGGAACAGCATGCTATATTATATTGTAGGTCAAGCTGCTACATTTTTATTTATGCTGTTATTGATTATCAGTCTACTGTGGTGAAGTTTTGTAGTGGTTTTTTTTTTTTTTCTTTTATTTCATGTCCCAATGTTGTCAATAAACACCTGTCTCTGCAGAAAGCACACACTTACATAATTCTTTGATAAGAATTTTTTTTTTTACTGAAGTCCTCTTTTGTTTTCCTTCATGAGTTTCCTTTGGTCATACTGCTTAAAGAAAATAGCAATGAAAGGCTGCATACCTTATCCCTCTACTAAATGAATAGCCTATTCTTTGTTTTAGTCAGGGAGATAGAATAAGGACAAACAGGCATTTCTTGCTTCAGGGTGCGTATTTCTCTCAGAAATGCAGCTCATCCAAGCACAAAACCTTCAGCCATGTGATCTCAAAGGAAGGAAGCAAAGGTATATGTACAGTTAGATAACATTAAAATTGTATATGAGAGTTGCATACAGCTTTACAGGATAGACAGATTAAAAAATGCTGATTGTCAGGGTAAATAAAATACTTAATGTATCCTTTTCCAGGATCAAATAAAAATCAAAAAAAGAACTGTATTTCATAGATGATTCTCTGTATTCAGTGGAGCTTTTCATCCAGACCGCAGAGCTCTCAGAGTTCTCTAGAGATTCCTTTTGTCTTGCAGCCAGGCTCTTTTACAAAGCATTTTCTGTGGTGCGTGTCTAGATGTTTCAACTGAAGGAAATGAAGTTCCACACTTAGAGAAAAACTCCAGAGGAACATATGAAGACCACAGTGTAAATGCAAAACAGTTTCCTAATTTAGGGACCTACCACTTTTCATAATCCATAATTTCATTCTACATCTAAAATTTGAAGTTCTGATAAAATTTTAGTGAAAAAAACTGACAGACTATAATTAAATTTGTATTTTTAATATATTCTAAATAAATACATTAATGAAATTATAAGATACAACTTTTAAACTATAAAATTAATACAGTTATCTCATACAGTAATACTTGTACAATAATACATTGTTATGACATTTCTTTAATATAGAACAAGTAATCACATGTTCTCCGTTTCTCACAATGCAAGAGAAATAGAAAGAATATTTACAAGGTTTATGTATTTCCAAAGGGTTTACTTCTATTGTTCTAAACTATTGGTTTAGCATTCTGAAGCAGCAAGGTCTAATTATCTTTTACTTTTTCAACATTTTCTTCTTTCTCCTATTTATTTTAACCAGAGAAAGTACATGCTACTGGGGAGTCTAAAAGCATGGCTAGGACTTGGTCAAAATGGCACAGTCCCTAATGCCTGTAGAATAAAGTTGTCAAGGTGAAAAAATTATAAAATAAATCAAAAACTATAACAAAAGAATACTGAGGTATTCTGGCTACATTAACAGAAAGTTCATATTTAGAAATTTCACTAGAATAATCAGTCAAATTTTATTTTTAATGTGTCATTATTTTGATCAATAAACAGATATAAAACCTCACAAACAGAATAGTGATAGGAAAAAAATTGTCACAATTTAATATCATATAAACATTTAGTTCTGTATACCATTTTACACATTTATACACAATATCTTTAAGAATTGAGTCAAATTGTTTATTCTGATTTGCTGATTTGACATCATCAGTATTATATAGGTTAGACATTTGGTAAATTGTTGGAGAAGAGAGATACCAGCTGTGGAAAAGCAACTTAAACAACCCAGATCTGTGACTGCTTGGGCTCTGGAGAACTACATTCTGTGTTATGTGTACTACTGCTATGTTTAAGGACTGTTTGCAGTTTAAGGACTGTACCCAGTTTGAGGATTTTATCATGTTTTATGTTTTTTCCTTGTTTTATTGTGTGTCCTTGCTGGAATTTTCCATCCCTCATGGCTTGTAACCCACCCCTGATTGGTCCCTGCTTACAGCAGTGTAGCATCTCCCTATATGGTTTGCAACTGCTCCCGTTTTCTCAGTTTGGAAGCTTTTACCTTGTGTTGCAGACTCCTCCCCAACGCCTCCCTAAACCCCTCCCAGGTTCCACCTCATTCTGGAACCTTCCTTAACTACATTTTAAATGCTGGACACCATTTTAATAAAGTGTCCATTCCAGCTACCTCACCCCTTGGAGTGTGACCATTCTTTCCTGTTTACCCTAAAAGACTGCAGTAAATGAAACAGATTCTTCCAATTACAAAACCCCTAACCCAAAGGATCTTGTGAACCTATTTCTCTTTTGAGATTTGTATTAAAGTTCCTCTGAGGTCATAGCATTATGCCTATAAAACAAATACTTTCACAAATACATCCCATCTTCTTTTTTATTCCTATTCCTTCAGTGTTTGTACATCCCTCATGGATTTTATTAAAATATCTTCCTGTGTGGCACATTGACCCTAGCTGGATGCCAGGTGCCCGCCAAAAGCTGCTCTATTAGTCTCCTTCCACAATTGATTAGGTGAGAAAAAAGGTTCCTGAATTGATATAAGCACCAGGAGAGATCAGTCACCAAATACCATAATGGGAAAAACAGACCTGAATTGGGGAAATTAACTGAATTTATTACCAATAAAATCAGAGCAGGACAACAAGATGCAAAAAAAACCCTAAAAGTACCTTCCCCCTTTGCCTCCCTCCTTGTCTCCCTCATCCCCACCAGCAGCACAGAGAGACAGGAAATACAGGTTACAGTCAACACACATCATTCCTACTACTGCTCAGGGAGTGGAGTCCTTCCCCTGCTCCAGCACAGCATCCCTCCCACAGCAGACAGTTCTCCACAATTTTCTCCAATATGAGTCCTTCCCACAGGATGCAGTTCTTTACAAAGTGGTCCAGTGTGGGTCCCTTTCCATGGGGTGCAGGGTCCTCCACATGGTCACAAATCCTTACCAGCAAACCTGCACCAGCATGGGCTCCTCTCTCCACAAGTCTTCAGGTCTCTGCCAGGAGCCTGCTCCAGCATGGGCTTCCCCCATGGGTTCACAGCCTTCTTTTGGGCATCCACCTGCTCTGGCATGGGTCTTCTCCATGGGCTGCAGATAGATCTCTGCATTCTCATTGATCTCCATGGTCTGCAGTGGAGCAGCCTGCTTCACCATGATCTCCAAGGGCTGCAGTTGAATCTCTGCTCCAGCACCTGGGGAACCTCCTTCCCCGCCTTCTCCACTGACCTTGGTGTCTGCAGAGCTGTTTCTCTCACATGTTATCTCGCCACTCTTCTCTGGACACAATTACATCTGGACAATAAATTTTTTCCTTCTTAAATATGTTATCACAGAGGTGCTACTACCTTATCTGATTGGCCTGGTCTTTGTCAGCAGTGGGTCCATTCTGGAGCCAGTTGACATGGGCTGTGCTCGATATGGGGGAAGCTTCTAGCAGCTTCTCACAGAAGCCACCCCTGTAGCCCCTGCACTGCCAAAACCTGTCCACACACTTATGTCTTTTGCCAAAACACGTTCTAATAATCTCCAGTCTGTCCATTCTTCTTTCCATTTTTCTACTTCTTCCCTCTAAACCTTCTAATTTCTACTCTTTCTGAAGAAAAATCTCATTATAACACTTTGCCTTCAAACTTATAACCTATATGTCCTCTCAGATTTTTTGAGGGATTTCACTGTTTCCCAAATAACTCAAAATCATCTTCAAATTCGTGCTTCCTTCTGTCAAGAAAATTAAAACCTAGAGTAGCTCACTAACCTAGTTCCCAATCAGCGTAAGTCCTAACAGTAAAGTTTTGGGGGTCTTTTTATACTTTAAGAGAATAACTCAATATTTTGTTGTTGGTGGTGGTGGTGGTGGTTTTATTGTTAGAGGATTGTTTTCCCTGCCTCAAAGATTTTCCCATTTCTTACTCATAGCATGGTAAGAAAGCGTGTAAAAACAGTGCTGTGGCTTTCAAAAGAGGAGACCTCTAATTTGCAAAAGAAACAGTCTTCTGTCTTATAGTAGAAGAGACAGACAAATACAGCTACAGTGGGCTTCTGACACTTCTTTTTACTGATCCATTCTTTGCATTTCAGTTCTCTTGCATCCATCTTAAAACATTTAAAAAACCCAGGAGAAGTATAGGGTTCTTCTTACAATTATATTTTGTGTAGTCATTACATTTCTACTATAGCTATATCTATGGCTTATGTAAATCAGTTACAGAGTGGAGATATAGTGTTCTAATTATATATACCTAATATGTGCTTTGTTCAGTCAAAAGCATTACACTTGTTACTTTTAGATGTAAAATTTCTGAGGATTTCAAGACATCAAACATAAGAATAGATTTCTACTCCAAAGCATAATACTGGGGGGTGTGTGTGTGGGCATGCAGGGACAGCAAATCACGCAGGAATATTTCAGAATCAAGGGCCTAGTGTGAGTACACTCATGAATTTAGGTGCAAATGCTTGTACTCATTAAACTCTGCTTAGCAAATGCTGATTAATGCCTAGAAATGGTGAACCTCAAAGCAAAATCTATTTCTACTTCTTCATTCTTTTAAATATTTAATTTACATATATTTCTGATTTCATTCTTTGCTACATTACTAACTGATAACTTGCATAAATCTTTATCAACAAATTAGAGCCTTATCGTATTTCTAAATAACAAGGCAACTTCTGACATGCTGGTCTTAAACTCACAACAGGACAAATTTTCTTCATACATTCTCCAAAAGAACACAAAGAAGCTTTTAATTCCTTATGCAATTATTTTTGATCTTTTTGCCCAGTATACTCACTATAGAATTAATTGCCTTTTCTTTTTTTTCTTTTTTTTTTTTTTTTTGAAGTAGGTACTTTTCTCCCATTGTAATACTTCATTTGTTTCTACAATGAAACTGGAAATCTAATTAGATCTTGATTAGAATTGAGATTTACACAGAAATGGCTGAAAATAGCATGTTCACAATTTAGGTGAAGTGTGCAAAGTACAACACAAAATTCGTGTGAATAATTGCTTTTGTCTAAGCATGAGGAAAAAAAACCAAAGAACAAGGAAAATATGTATCAACTAATTCTATGTTAGAATAACAGTAAAGGTACTGTTCTTGTAAGATAGAAGTAGTTGATACATATTTTAACATATACATATGTTGACTGTGTGTTACATATACATATATATATGTATATACATATGTATATAATATATGTGTTGATGCATATACTAAGTATACATTAACAAGATTATTAAATTATATGTTTTCTTCATTCTCTTCTTATAATATGAAAATAATAAAAAATGTACTGATCTCTAGTAGGTAAGAAAATACTGTGGAACTCCTGCAGACAATATCTTAGAGATTTCACTGTGTAATCTACTTACATTAATGTTCACCATCTTGAAATAATAAACAATACTTTATCATTTTTTAGTTCAAATTGAATCTTATTTGCTGTGACAGGCTGATCTTGGCAAGTTGCTAAATTGCCCATGTAACTGTTCTCTCATTCCGCTTTCTCAGTGGGATGGAGGGAGAAAATGAACTGAAAAATCTTGTGGGTCAAGACAAAGTTATTTACTTTCACAGGCAAAACAGACTTGACTCTGAAAAATTTAAATTCATTTATTGCCAACTAAAATAAAGTGTGACTTTTAATTTTGCCTTTGGGAAAGAAAAGAAGACAAAATTAAAACAACACTTCCCCACATCCCTTCTTCTGAAGCTCAGTTTAACTCTGTCGTTCCCAGCTCCTCCCTCTGAGCAGTGCAGAGTAGAAAGGGAATGGGGTTCATGGCCAGTCCATAACAGTGCCTCTCTGCTGCTCCTTCCTCTCTACTGCTCCTTCACATTTTCCCTCTATTCCACCTTGGAGTGTCCTCACAACAGCAGTCCCTTCAGGAAATATTCATCGGCTGTGGTGTGGAGTCCGCCATGGCCTTCAGTGTGGCCATACTGCTCAAGCATGGTTTCTCCACAGATTGTTGGGGGAACATCTGCTCCAGCACCCGAAACATCTTCTTTTCCTTATTCTCTGGCCTTTGTGTCCACAGGACTGTTTATCATGCTGGTTTTCCTCACTGTTCTCTGTGTTTTTAATGCGTTTTCCCAGAGGTGATACCAGCTTGTCTGAAGGGCTCAGCTGTGCCCTGTGGTGGGTCCGGGATGGAGCCAGCTGGAACCAGCTGTGCTCAGCACTGGAAGCACCAGCCTCTCTGCCAGAGGCCATCCTTACAGCCTCCACTGCTGGCACCTGGGCACCTGCATACAGTACAGTTCAATGCATCTAACAGTGCACATTCCAACAATATCTGATTTTTATTTCCTGAAATCTGAGCACTTCTCTACATCTCCCAGAAATTACGCTGACGCTGCTCTCCTTTCAAAAGCAAGACAAAGTGAACTTATATGACATTCATGACAGTCAAACTTCAATATTAAATTAGTAATTAAGCAAATAAAAGAGTTGACTACGCAAGCAAAAATTCAATGTGTTTTTCCACTTAAAAATTTAGCTGTCCAGTCATTCAGCTCAACCTGCCTTTCCTGATATATGTTTGACAGTGATTGAATAAAAAAACCTCCTGTGTTCAAGACAAAACATATACCCTGTATTCATTCTCAGCTCAAAATTAATTTCCATGATGGCCCAATTGAGCTCATGATTTTGAAAGAGAAGTGTATTTGCACTCACTGGAATCTGATGGAATCACTATAAAACATTTTACACAGATAAGCAGATGTTCTTGAAAATGTTCTGTATATCTACTTCAAAATTAAATAAAACCTGAAAGTTTAATACAGCAAGATATGTTTCCTGCAGGATCAGATAACTTATTTCATAATTTTTTATGGTAGAACTAATCCCTATTGTAAGATATTGCTAAGGAGAAAAATATATGCAGTAAACTTTCAATTTTTCATTGGCAATTCCTAATATGAACTACTTACGCCTTGACTTTCACAGTGACATTAATAACTTTATTTTTACATAATTATATTATTACATGATAAGTTATAACTGTAGTGTAACATATTGTACAAAAACCAATGGCATATGTGATCCTGCAATGCTGTGAGAAAAGCTGATAATAACATCACAGAAGCTTCTTTACTTTCAGTTTTGGCAATTATACATATTGTGGTGTTCCAGCTAGCCAAAGGGGAGAAAGGCTCAGAGCTTTCATCAAGCTATGCTAAAGGTGCATACTTCTAGTCTGACATGTGGCTTGTGATTTGAGTAATCTGTTCTTAAGTTACAATTATAATTATACTGGATAAGCACAATGTCAATCCAAAGATGGACAGATGGGTTTTAGCTGGCCTGATTCTAGGGAATAAAGCAGGATAATTGCTAGTGTTACCAAATATTGACCTGATTGAGAGATGCTGTGTTGGGTTTTTTAACATGTGAGAACAGAAGTCAACAAAATCTGATAAACTGCATTGTTTTCTATTGTTACTTTTATATGTAAAGAACTATGTAATATATCTACAAAATTAGACAGTAGTTACAGCTAGTATTCTAGGGTTCTCCAGGTAATGCAGTTTATCAAATATCAGGGACATGATGGACTCAGCATAGGTTTAATATCTTTGAATTATCTCTGTGTCCCTGCTGTTAACACTGATGATCTTCCACAAAGAGTATCTTTCTTCATAATCAGACACTTAGTGTGGCTGATGTACAATTTTTTTTTTTCTTTTTTTTCCTGAGGAAGGTAGCTTTTATGGCACTTTATCAGTTTTAACCAGAATGAGGTTGATCAGTGTGTAGAAGAGCAAACAAGAAAATTTCTGTCCCCTAAAAAGTTGTTAGATAAAAAGTGCCTTCTATTTCTCCTGAGTCCAAATTTAATAGAAATGTGTTGAAATTTTCAAGTTAAAGTGTACAGAAATAAGAAACTGAGGTCAACTCTGTGTATGTATTGTAATGTGGTTTTTGATTATGAGATTCTATTCTTTTTTGTTACCATCAAATTAGTTAATCTCATCACCTGCAACCACACTATTTACTGGTTTAAAATAATCAATTATATTTCTGCAGCAGGACTTGTTGTTTAAATCTTCTCTTTTCTTGCCCTTTAATTCATTGTCTTTGGGTCCATCATGAGGTAACTGTAGTAGATCAGTAATTGGATACTACTGGGATAGTCAGGTTCCTATGAATTCTTTGGTCAACAACAGCTTCTATTACTGTCAAATCTTTCCTGGATGTTGCTAAGCCGCAAAAAGAACACTGAACATGCACTTGTTAATATCTGAGAAACTTGTTGAGATCTTTTGTTTACATCCACTGTAAATTTATTATGGTTAGATCTTCATTTCTCAGTAGCTACACTGCTGCATTCACAGAAACTGGTGTCTGGTAAACACTGTCACAATGCTCTTGATTGTGTTTGAGGTGAGACAAAATGATCCTACTTATTTTATTTGAGTCTCTAGCAAGAAGTCAGGGAAAATGTTTCAGAGTTCTCAAATGAATCTTCTTGTTCTGAAACAGGGAACTCTGTAACTTAGTAATCACACAGCACATTCAGCTTCCAGTGTTGACATAGTTTAGGATTGTTATCTGCAAACACATTTCTTCTTTCTTACCTAAATCAAAAGCTGCAACTGAATAATTTAAGCAAAGTTGTTCTCTAAGAAAAGAATTGCATGTGTGTAACATTTTCCAATTATTTCTTCAAAGTAAAATACAGATAGGCATCTACTATGTTCTCATGTGCCCTATAGTTTATGGCACATATTTGATTTTCTTGGATTTATTAGCAGAAATATTTTTTCGTAATTATGGGTTATTATATAATTGAGAAATCTGATATGGTGGAGAAATTTAGATAAATTTATATATAAAATTATGAAATAATCCAGCCTGGGCATTTGAGGTTGTTCTTACAGCAAAAACAAAGCTTGATGGCACTATATATACCATGTCAGCTATGTCTTAACTTCATAGGAATGAAAATTACCCTATTTGTTTTCTCTTTTAACATTCATACTAGAAGTCAAACTCAGAAAAAAACCTAAATCTGAAAAACACTAACACAGAATGCTTTAATAAACACCAAGTTAAGCTTGATTGTAGTGTTTCACACATTTATTCTCATTTATATACAGCAGTCAAATATCCAGCCAAAGTCAAATGTTTGTCATACAGGCATGATGTAGTGAACCCTAAAAAGGATATTAAGTAATTTAATCTACTTTCTTACAAGTCCTCTGATGTCTAGATATTAGATATTATTAGCTATTTTCAGACATCATCTTTACATCTGATATAAACATATAATAAAGAGTTTCAGTATAAGTTTTTAGAGGAAGGTATTTGGTTTTTTAAAGTTGATACCATATGCTTTCAGTTTCAAACCTGTATTTAAACTCTTTGAGGTCATCTATATCACATACCATAAGTGACCGTATGCCTTTTTGTTTTTAGAAGAAATCTAACCAAACCTTTTGTTTGTTTGCTTGTGGGGGGGGGGG
>VXBX01000333.1:0-65156 GCA_013400415.1 Scytalopus superciliaris
CATATACTGTTTGCTGTGTTTGCTGTATTATATAAGAGTGCTGATGCCATTTTTAAAGGAAAGGGGGGAAATGTGGGATTGTTTTGCACGAATGCAATGTTCCAAGATGTGGTCAGAGTGTAGAACAACATTTCAAAGATTGAACACCTGGTGTTTTTTCAAGATATGCAGCTACTGGATGAGAAAGGTTAAGAAGGCCAAGGAGACCATGAT
Organism: Scytalopus superciliaris; assembly: GCA_013400415.1. NCBI lineage: Eukaryota > Metazoa > Chordata > Aves > Passeriformes > Rhinocryptidae > Scytalopus > Scytalopus superciliaris. The sequence continues at coordinate 214 of VXBX01000333.1, forward strand.
AAGCTCAGGATGAGAAAGTAGAAATAATGAGATATTCAATTAGCAATAACAAGACATAGTGAGCAAAGTTGCCAACCAATCATGATCTGAATAGGAGCGCATGAACAGCGTGTGCTAGTGGCATGCAGCCTATAGTAGCAAATTCCTGCTCATGGACAGGAATAGAATATGTATAAATATGTGAACTTTCTTTAATAAATGGCTTCTCTTGATCATCATATTGATGTGCAGAGTCGTCCTGGGTCTCGCATGGGAATCTGAAACCCAACAAGCAGTTCTTGTGTGAAAATGTGTGTGCTAAACTTAAAATCGGTATGGAATGTTTTTTACATTTTGCTTTTTTGCTGGTACAAATTCATGCCAAAGACTGTCACAGGTCTAAGCCTTCTTAATAAGTTGACAAGTATAGCTCAGAGGGCTGCTATTATTGTCGAGTTCTTAATTTGGCTTTCTACTGGTACGACTTCAACATCTATGAGTCTCACGTTGAATATGGTGTTAAGATTGTATTCCTGCCCTGACTTACACTGGGGATTTACTCTGGGGATTTAGTGATAATGGTACTTATACATGGGGAGAAGGACAGGAAAATACTTTCTCCCAGTCCTTCACTCATCCCCCTCTCAGGTCGGCTGCAACAGTTTTTGAGAAGTTTAAATCCTCCCTAGATGGTAGAGACACCTTACTTTTTGTGGTTTGTCTGCAAGGCTGTGTTACTATGTTCTACCTTATGTTTGAAGCCAGGGCCAGGGTGTCTTGAGAATGCAGCCCAGAGCCCAATCAAGGGGTGGAAAACCTTGATGGGGGGCAGCACCCCCAAGGGGAAAAGGAGAAGAGTAAAATGCCAGATGTCACTTGGGTGGGAAACTGTGATGGAGTGCAGCATCCCCAGGGAGAAAAGAAAGGGAGTAAAACACCTGACATCAGGGTGACTCAGGATATGGTTAAACCTAGAGGACAGTCCAAGCCAATGGAAGTTGTCCCTATCCAAAAAAGGAAATATAAGACTAAATCAGTGGATGATTACAGGGATGAGGGACCTTCACAGACAGCAGATCCAGAGGCAGAGATAATACTGAGTCATTGTCATTTGACAATATCCGTAATTTGCGGAAAGACATTACCTGACACTCAGGGGAGCCCATGCTGACTTGGCTGATTCAAATTTGGAGCCTTATGGGTGAAAGCTTACTGCTTGATGGTGCTGAAGGTAGATTCTTGGGGTCCTTGGCCCAGGACCCAGGTATTGAACAGGTATTTGCAAGGGAGTCAAAAAATCTTACACTCTGGGCACCTTCTTGCAGGTGTAAGAGAAAAATTTGTTTATAGAGACATCCTCCAAGAACATCACCATAGGATGACTTGGAAGACCATGGAGGAAGGGATCCAATGGCTGAGGGAAATGGCACTGCTGGAAAAGCTTTTTGGAANCGGCAAGAGTGAGCACAGTACCAGTTACCAATGGGCAAGGATCTGATCCACTAGAGGGTACCTCCAAAATGTACCCATCAGGCAGAAGCTCTGACCACTATAACCAAGATCAGTGTTAGGGTGGCCCTGCCTCTAGCCAGGTACAGGCACAGGATAACCGTGTCTATTGGACTGTGTGGATTCGATGGCCTGGCACATCAGACCCACAAGAATACCCGGGCTTTGGTTGACACTGGCACACAGTGCACATTAATTCCATCAGGTCCAAGGCCCACAGGATAAAGTAGCATCATCTAACCTTTTATATTGGACATTCCACTGACTCTGTGGGGCAGAGATGTCATAACACAGTGGAGAGTTGTCTTATCCGTTCCAAATTTGTGATGAGGGCCACTGGTGAGCTGCAAGCACCACCTCTGACCTGGACAACAAATACCACAGTGTGGATAAACCAGTGGCCCCTCAGAGGAGAGAAATTGCAGCAAATTCTTAATTTGACAGAAGAACAATTAGAGAAAAAGAGGCTAGTCCCCAAAAATAGCCTATGGAACTTTCCTATTTTCACAATCAAAAAATCATCTGGGAAATGGAGGCTCTTGCATGATCTGAGAGAAGCCAACAATATCATAGAACCAATGGGAGCCCTCCAAGTAGGACTGCCATGCCCTGCCATGCTCCCAGAGTAATGGCCACTTGTTATTTTGGACATTAAAGACTGTTTCTTTGACATTTACCTTCATCCTGAGGATGCACACAGATTTGCATTTTCTGTTCCAGCTGTTAATGGAGCAGAGCGCTCCAAAAGATTTCATTGGGTAGTTTTTATAATCATTGTGGCAAACTCTGCAGTGTTAGCTAAGGCTTTTTAACATTGCTGGCAGTTTTGCCTTACTTGTGATGTCCATGTTTGATCTATTTTAAATGAGTAAATATTATCTTAAAAATGAGGTTTCAGCTGTAAAATCAGTTAACTGTAAGACCTAAAGCACAGACTTCTTCTTATGTCACAAAGAATGTAAGAAAAGTGTTATTCTAAAGTCAACTGAGTAAAGTTAGCTCATGAGAACTTTTTCAAACTACAAAACTTTGATGTTTGAGAGGTTGATTGATTCCTGTCTTCACTCAGTCCTCACACAGTTCTTATAATTTACAAGCACATTACAAACCTGGGCAAAATGACCCTAACAAGCATCTCCACACATACACACACATCCTCTGGTCAGATAGATACTTTTTCACAAAAATATGGAGATTGTTTGCTGCAGTTGTTCCTCAAGCTGAGAATTGAATAGAAATTCCTTTGTGTCCTCCAGAGCCTCTCTTATCCTGGGTGCTATGCATTCAGTAGGACTCAGCTCCTCAGTTATGATTTTACAGAAGTACTGCTCTGTTGCCACTGCTGTTATTATTTATTCTGAGTCCTGGTCTATACAGCTGCTCCACAATCAGAGTCAAAACTGCCAAGATATTGCTCAGAGTTACACCTTTTCCTACTGTCACAGTGATACCTTGAGCTCCTTATTATTCTACCAATCTGTTTACTATTAACAGTATGTCACATTTAAGACAGTTGATAGAAAAGATGTAAAGATGGTACATGATGGTAATGACATAGTCTTGTCTTAACGTCGAGTAAAATTTTTTTTTTTTTATGAGAGTCAGCCACAATCAAGTGAAATGATGAATGAAGAACGACTGTTTATGGGAGAAGGCCCATAAACAAAATGTGATGAGATGGTATTGAGTGGTGATTATGAGCCCAGATTCCTTGGGCAAGGTTTTAATTGCAGAATAATAAAATGGATTTCTCTGTTACTTTTTGTTCTAGAGGGAAATACTTCACTCTCTGAAGCAGTACACAAAATAAAACTGAAGATAAGTCAATAAAATGCAATTCACTAATTTGCAGAGTTGTGATGATTTGTCTCTGAATGTGTTATCTAACTCCTAACTTCGAGTGTTTTTCTAGTTGTAGTGAAGGCTGTAGCCAGAGTGAAATATCCCTCTGCAGTCATATCAATTAAGCAAAAAATCCCTAGTGAATTCAGGCTGGTTTGGTAGCATTCACTTGGTCCTGCAGATTCTGCTTGAAGGAATTTGCAGAACTTTTGCTTGAAGAAAAAAAAGAAAAGTAGGTGCGGTATGAAAAGAGAAGAAAGATATTTATTGAGTATAAGCAAGTGATTGCATATTTAGATGCCTCCCCTTTGTAGACATTTTAACAGAGCAGAAGTGGAAATCTTCAAAGAAGATACTAAAAATAGTTTGGTGCATTTTATGTGCATAAAGCACTGTGATGAATAAGGGAAACATGGAAGAAACCATAAGGTTCCTCTTGGAAAAAGGAAAAATGGAAAAGCATTTTCACAGAAAAGATGAGCTCCCGTTTTACAACAAGTACAATCTGTAAAAGTGCCAACTAAGGAGAGAAACCAGGAGGCAGACATTTGAATCAATAAGAAGCTGAAACTGTTAGAAAAACTAATGTTTTGAAACAGGGATATGGAGTATCTGACACATGGGGGGAAAATTGGAGTAAAATTGAAACAGCGTGAGAGATGGTACTGGAAATACGATAGTTTTGTTTTGTAAAAGAATCATTATGGCTATTGAATATGTGTCATATAAATAATGCTAGTTAGATGCTCTGTTTATATTTTTTAGGTAATGCTATATAGGTCTTATTGATATGACTGTAAAAGCAAAAGATACTGCAAAATGAAACTTTTAAAATACATTTTGGTTGGTTACTGGCTTTGACAGAAAGTCAGTGGAGACAGAATCATGTTCATTTTTGCTGTCTCAAGATCTGCTTTAGATTTAAGCAGAAAAATCTTCAATGACTCCAGGGGAAGCAAAAAAATGGCAACACCATTAACATTTTGCCTGTGTGTACGACTTTTTGGTGTTCGTAATTTAATACACACACATATATACACACATAGGATTATAGCATTAGATTTGTTGTTTGATTAGTTGTTTAACATTCTTTCTTTATTATAGTGCTGGGGATTTCATCACATGTAGTGGTTTGGGGTTTTTTTCCCTAGAACTGTATGTTCCAGAATGTTCCAGGCAAGCCATTTTGTAGACTTTAATACATATTTAAGAAAATCTCTCACTCAGCCCTATTTCTATTTAGATGCATTTTCAGAGGAACAATTGTGTGGATAACAAAGAACAACCAGTTCCTTAAATCCATTTGCTGACACACACATCTGCAACATCTTTTACAGAGGTTAAAGCAAGTAAGTTGTAGGAATGGATCTGCAGTATCTAGAATGGAAGAGGTCCTGTCAGAAATGAACTTGTGAAGAAGATGAAGAAACTAGCCCAAATTCCTTAAAAACAGAAGTCTACTGTTGTATGAATGCATGTTGCAAAATGGATTCTTTGTTCTTTTTGCTTAATCATTGTCCCCTTCCCAAAATCCCCTGAGATAACCATTATCTCATCACTCAGTGTCCTGGAAGAAGCTACAAGAAGTTTTCTTATAGGTTCTTACTTGCTCTTTTCTATTGGTTGTTTTACCTGGATTTCTATTGGTAATGGTCCAAATTCCCCCTGGTTCCTTATTGGTGGTCTTTTGAGCCTGCTAAAACCCATATATACCTCTACCCATGACCAATAAACTCTCTCATTCCTCTCCTGTGATCTCTGTGTGGCTCCTTTTGCGGTCCCTGGGGACCATGTGGTGGTGGATAACGGGGGAGCACATTCCCCACTCAGCCGTTGCAGGAAGTTTTGATTTTCCAGTCTATAGGTAAATCATCAGGGTAATAGCTTTTTTCTGTGCATTTGCTTCATATTTGCAAAAAAGAGGGGGATCTGAAATTTGTTCTTTTTCGTCTCTATTTCATAACGTCACAATTTTTACCATTTTAATATCTAGGATATGCAGCGACAAGCATCTTCAGCAAGATGCTGAACTACTTTAAAAGCATCTGCCTTCACTCTGTCAAGGAATCAGAACTTCTCAGTACTTAAGAGAAAAAAGCTCTTCTGTAATGTGAAAGGACCTTCCTTGGTGTGAACTAAATTACTTGAATACAGAGGAGAAACAAGTGTGCAATAGTTTAGGCTCTTCAGCCCTTGGTTTCTTGGTTGAGGAGGGACTATTGAGTTCTGACTGTAATGTTGAGGAATCCTGTCGAAGTTCAGCTGCAGTAAATCCACATCACTCAACTCACTAAAGTGGCCTCCTATGTCAGCGGTACTTTGAGAAGCTCTGTATTTTATTAATAATATCAATTCCATACTGAAGTCAATATACTGTAAATCAATTGCAGAATAATCCTTCTGAATAGCTTTTAGAGCATAGAAAAGCAACACTTTCTTGTCATTACCTTCAACTTTTTAAAGTGTTTTGCCTGTTTAAGTCATTTTACCTGCTACAAGTTATTTTATGCAGCTAGGAAGCAGGATTTATCTGCTTGAAATATTAGGACTGGGACTGTGTTACCTCGCAATCGAGATTTCCATGCATGATGCTAACGTTTGTCAAATACGAAAGAGAAATACCGGATAGTTGTAGAGCAAAAGTCACTTGAGAAAGGTCATAAACCCTCTACCAATAAGATAAACAGGTGCATTTAAAGCTAGTAGTTCCATGGGACTTAGGATGGAAGAAAAAATTCTTCTAGCAGAAGACAAGGACTGTTGTGCAACCTGCCGCCTCTGGTAACTGTGTTCTGTCCACAGGTATGGATTTTATTCCACCCTTATGGGGTGTCTTGCTTTCAAAATATCACAAGGTTCTCAGCACAGACTCTGGTTGTTACATTTCTGATAATTCTGAGATTTCTCTACTCTCCACTGCTGCACAGCAGGAAAAGTCATATCTCTTACAGCCAGTAAATTAAATATTTTGAAAAGCGTAGTGAAAGTACCTAACTCTCTTTAATGTTTGAATGCTATAAATGCATTCTTCTTTCACTTCACCAAGGGTAAGTCCTGCCTGACCAACTGAGTGGCCTTCTATGATGGAGTCACTGTGTCAGTGGACAAGGAAAGGTTTACAGATGTCATTTATGTAGACTTCCATAAAGCCGTTGATGTGGTCCCCCATGTAAACTGTTAGATGGCTAAAAAAGTAGTTGGACAGTCACATTCAAAGGGTAATGGCTAAGGGATATCAGAGTCCTGATGGATGTCATTGACAGGGAGTGTCCCTCAGGGGTCCATATGGGGACCAGTGTTATTTAATATCTTCATTAGTGACAGAGAGAGTGGGATCGAGTACACCCTCAGCAAATCTGCAGATGACACCAAGTGGAGTGGTGCTATTGACACTCCTGTAGGACAGGATGCCATCCGGAGGTATCTGGAGAAGCTTGAGAAGTGGGCCCATGGGAATCTCAAGAGTTTTAATAAGACCAAGGCCATGGTGCTGCACCTGGCTTGGGGCAGCACCCAGCATCAGTACAGGCTGGGGAACAAACAGTTTGAGAGGAGCCCTGTTGAGAAGGACCTGAGGGTGCTGGTGGATGAGGGGTTGGACCTCAGCAAAGAAAGCCAAACGTGTCCGGGGCTGCATCAAAAGCAGCGTGACCAGCAGGGCAAGGGAGGTGACTCTGTCCTTCTCTTCTGCTCTGGTGATACCCCACCTGGAGTGCTGCATACAGCTCTGGGGTACTCAGAAGAGAAAGGACATGGACCTGGCAGAGCAAGTCCAGGGAAGGCCCACCAGGATGATTAGAGGAACGGAGCCTACAAGGAACATAGAGAGGGACTATTTGGAAGAGCATGTAGTGACAGGACGGGGGGAATGGCTTCAAACTGAAGCTGTGTCAGGGGAGGTTTAGTTTGGATATCAGGAAAAGGGTGGTTGAGCACTGAAACAGGCTCCCCAGAGAAGTGTTCACAGCAACAAGCCTGACAGAGTTCCAGAAGTCTTTGGACAATACTCAGGCACATGGAGTGGCTTGTGGGGCAGTTTTCTACAGGGCCAGCAGCCGAATTTCGATGATCCTAGTGGGTCCCTTTCACTCAGAATGTTCTATGATTTAGATTTCAAAAGATCTTGTCATTTATAGCTCTATAATTTATACAGCTTCTCAATTTCTGTTCGAATGAATGTATTAGGTACAAATCTAAGAAAAATAATGGTTTATTTTTTCTTCTGAATGAATACAAATGAAACCTTAAAATGAAAATAACTAAGTGACTTTTTCTCATTTCTATCAGAGTGAACCCCGTATGATTTAATTAACTTTGTTGCATAAAATTGAAAGGAATATTGTATTTGGTCCCAAATACTCTCTCACAGATGATCTTGTGAGTTCAACGTTAACCTCGCAAGGGAAGAGAAGCTTTGTACTTTTTCTGCTAGGAGAATCAGAAGACATTTTGAAAATATTTTTCTAATCTAATTGATTAATATTAGTAGCAAACCTGTTTTCATCTTTCTGTTGCTCCTTCTGTTATATTTAAATTCTAAGATAATTGAAGCACCGGTTTTGTTTTCTTTTGTGCGAGATACGTAACACAGTGGGTCTTGCAAGAACTTTGTCAGTATTATGCTCCTAATATAAGAGAAATAAGTAGAGTGCTTATGTATTAGAAGTATAATAATTTTTTTATAATATTAATATCTGTGACATGAGATATATCAATGCCCTATCACAAATTTTCAGGGTCATGTTTACCTACCTGATGCAGGTACGCAGTCTGATGTATAAAAAGAACTATTGCTTTTGATATTAGAAAGGTACAGGCATGTCTGTAGTTTGATAATAAAAGGCCACAGATCACTTGGAGAAGGTGGAATAAATTAGAACAAGCTTTAATAAATTAAAAATAAGCTTAACATTTGTGGGAAAACAAGCTTAAAGGAATTATCTTGATCCTGATATATGCCATTTCTCACTCATCTCCATGTATTTCCAGTACAAACTTTTCTGGTGTGTTCATTGAGGAAAATGCTAAGCTTTAAAAATGTTCTTTTAATGATGTCTGTAGCACAGAGACTGACTGCTTTCCCTCAGAGTAGACAAGGTTAATACAGGATATATCTTCTATTATATTCTATCTATTTCCCCACTATTTATTCCCTTTTTTCTTTTCCCTAAAGTACTTAAATAGAATGAATAATCAGATGTTTCTAAGGGTGTTTTTTTAAGAGCATTTATATTAATCATTGAAGGGCACAATACACTTTGAGAGAAACATAATAGAGATACATAACTATAGTCATTCTGCTTTTGAATCTGTTTTTTTCTTTTGTTGAGTACCAAAGCATATTCTGAAATTCTCATCCTTAAGATTATGAACAAACTCAATTATTCACTTTTCTTCCACAGAATTTGAGATACGCCTACTAACGAAAGAGAAGGAAGAGCTGGAGACTAATGTTTCTTAGTTTCAATGGCCTAACTGTACCACACTCTTTTTATGGATGTCAGAGTATTTGGTAGGACCATTTCCACTCTGCCTTCCAAGTAAAATCTACACAGAAGGGTCAACTAGAGGAGGAAGAGAAAAGAAACAGAATTTACGTACATGGTTATAAAACAATGATGAAACTTATGGTTTCCCCACTATTTAGTTTGTGCATGATAGGAAACTCCAAATATTTTCAAGGGATTGGATTTAATCAGTTTTTTATACTGCATTACTGTGATTTTGTGAAACTCTCAACGGTGCTGTGAAAGAAGAGAGCAAAACACACTTTTTGAATAATCATACCACGGTAAAGTCTAGCCCTGTGCAGCAATAACTTGTGATAACAAGTTAATTACATATGCTAATTTAATTTACATCCTCAGTCCTGAGCTTTTAAAAGCATCTAGCTGATGCTAAGCTAGTAGAAGTTACCAGCTGCTCTCAGGACAGTTATGATGCTTGTTTGGGATTGACTGTTTTATAAAAGTTAATGCCAGCATAGGCTACAAAACTGTGTGCCTTTCTCTTCAGTCTGATTGCATAGTCACCATGAAGAGACAGCAGATGAAATTTCTTCCTAGTTTCAGGAGAAATCATATAATGTAAAAAAAAAAAAAAAAAAAAAAAGAGAAAAGGCATTGTACAAACTTGGAGAAGGGCTTGAGCACTTCAGCATCTAGAATAGTGTGCTTGCTGTGTCTCTGCGACGTAGACACAGGTAGTTTCAGGTGAGGGTCATGGTTCTCTGACTCATGATTTAGTGACCTGCACACATTGTTGTGCAGGCCCCTTGTTCTCTGAATTGAGCTGTGTTGTTAGATTTAGTGCCTTTGGTGTTCCGCAACACCAGTGAACATCTGTCCAGAGGCAATGGTTTCCAAAATTTCAAATTCACATCTCGCGTGCAAAAGATAGTTTCTTATTGCGATCTTTCCTGTTACATTTTTCTCTATCGTTATCTTCAGACAGGAGAGTCTTGCAGAGTTAACAGCTCTGATATGTACTCTGTCTCCTTACAGAAGTAAATTAACTTTTTGACCTTAATTACTAATAGCTCTTACAGTGATTGGAAAGACAGAAAAATATTAACAGTGCTTTGTCAATTCAAACATGAAGAGCTGTTCTAATATAGCCAGAAACATTGTGGTGCCCTGTGTTAGAGGAATTTAGTTTTTTTTTTTTCATATTTTCAATTACCACTAAAGCCAAGCGATCCTGGATATTTTGGTACCTGAATTCCAAGCTCCTTTATCACTTCTGCAGAGGCCTCAAAAGAATTAAGGCCCTTCTGCAATTATTAGTTTTCAAGACAAATTTATTCAATAGAACAAGAACATGCATTTGGGGCTGAAGATCATATTACATTGATTAGGCAAATAATGACACACATCCCTTCAAAGCTGCATGTCAAAATTATGTGATCAACACACTTGCCTCTATCATATCCGTCTCTGAAACATCTGCATGGATTTCTGTTGAAATGCTTACGTGCCACTGGAAGAAGGTGGGGAGATTATTAGCATCCAACTGTTTGGTTTTCCCAATGTCTCATTTTTGAACGTCTGTTGAGTGTTATACCACTTGAAAATTCTTGCAAGGATCTGAACCTTATGACTGGGCCCTGGATACACTGCTATAATGGTAGGGAGCACTAGGATATTGCATAGTTCTTTTCTGTGGAACTAATAGATTTCTTTCAGTGTCTTTCTCCTTCCCTGGAACTTGTGTGTGTCTGTGTGCATTACTTTTACTATTTCAAGGAATTTCTGTGTAACACCCACCTCAGTATGTCACCATAGCAGGCAAGGCAAATGGAATTGCTTGGTAAAAAGTGATTTTAAGTAGAACCTGTCACATCTGCCTCTTTCAGGTCTTTAGCTCTACACTGAGAAGAATTGTGGAGCTCTCTGTGTCAGGCTTGCAGATGCATACCTCTCCTGGGAAATCTGTCAGGTCCACAACTGCCTCACGGCCTCAGGGTCTGGCTTCTTTTGGGTTGAAACAAGGAGATCTTGTTATGGAAGGAAGATGGGACATGTGTAGGACTTTAACCATTTCCTTTTTTGAGAGCTTGGTATACACTAGGACAAAAATTACTTTGTAGTGTGGAGGTAATTGCATGTACTGTGAGTGAAGTGTGTTTGATTAGGGTTACTAGAAATAGTCGAGTATCGGCAGCATGGTAATTTGGTAGTCCGGTAATTTCAAGGTAAATTGTAGCCCTCACAGAGATCTATTTTGATTATCTGTTCTGTTTTTCATACCTAAGCTTATCTGCTGCCTGGTCTGAAAAGTCCATTCATCCTATTAGTTTTAGGGTGATTGCATTCCTAAAAATCTATGAAAAGTAGTTTTGGGCCCTGGGACAAGCTGTTTGACCTTCCGTCTCTTTCCTTAGTTAATACTGGTTCTTCTACTCCCTACATATTTGCCTAATTAGGTGGCAGCAGTTGCATTAGTAGCCTTGAGGATGCTGGGATTCAGGGCTTAGTGTGAAAAGATCATAATTCTATGATCTCTTCCTTTCTGCCTTGTTGAAGTTGCCAATCTCCAGGAATGCTACTCCAGGTGAGTCACCTCAGCTGGCCTATCACTTCTTGGCAATACACTTGTCTAAATGATTTTAAGGTTCGAAATTCAAACTGAATGAAAGCTGTTATTATTAGAACATAGTTCTGAATAAAAAGCTTCCTTTATCTAGTGCACGGCCCTACTGACTAGAGCCTCAGACCAAGACAAAGCTGTACCTTTGATCTTGGAGGTGTTTCTGGAAGCCTGATGTTTTTCAGTTTGCATGCAAGAGGATTCAGTATTGAAGACAGGGAAGAGCTGCTGGCTGGAACTGATTTACAAAGTCCTTTGATGCTGGAATTTTTCCCTGTCTTTGGTCAGAACCTCTGGCAATCTGAAGATGCTTTTCAGGAAGTTTTCCTTTACATTCAGGAAGGAGCTTGCCTGAAGTCTTGGTGTGTACAGTACTACAGACTTGATTTATTGTTACTCTCATTTGTTTATGAATTTGTGGGCAATGTTGTAGAAGAGATTCTATTTCAAGTGTTAACAGATTTACAAGATTCAATTCACGAATGCCTACTGATTAAATGATTAGGGATTTTTTAAAAAAGTCTAAATCTAGTAAATCCTAGCAAGCTGGGCAACAGGAATTTTCCAAATAAGTGTGCTCCAGGAATATAATTCATGTGATTGTTCCTTATTTCCCATGTTCTGTTCACATCACGAGTATTGCAGTGAAAAATTCACTGCTATGGAACTTCGGAATAGTGACATCAGAGGCTGTGTTACAGAGTACATAGGCAAATTTGGTATCTGTAAGTGTAACCCTTTGCTTTGGGAAATCTAATTCCAATTGTCATCTAATATTTCTTGTTTCAATTTTATAGATAGGAGAGAGGCAATTCAATTAGCTAGTATCAGTATGTCATATGATATATGAACCCAGCTAAACAATTTGTATTTAAATACACACAGAAACTGCTCATGGACTGATAAAGAATTATCTTTGACTGCTTTCAAGAGAAAATTTTGAATTATGAACATAAAATCACTTGAGTCTTCTCATGAACAGGAAGATACAAATTAAACTGGATGCATTATTAATATAAGGAACTTGCACAGTACTTGTAAACAGTGCTAACTATCATAAGAAATCTCCTGCATCTGTTGTAGCAATATGTGAAGGTATTCAGTAACAAACAGCCCACAGTAACTGGGACTCTAAATCTAAACTCTTCTTGAATTAGAGGAAGCAACACAGCAGATTTAGATTTCTGCCTGAAATAGAGTACTTCAAAGGCCTTGAAATAACTGCAACAGGAAGAAGTGTTTCTCTAAGTTCTGTAGTTCCTGGAAAAGATAGCGTGAAAGGTTTTGAAATTTATATCAGTTTTCTTCATTGCTGCAAAGAAATTCCCTTGTGTTAAAGGAGAAACATCCACATCTAAAAGGCATTAATTTTTTTTATTTAGATAAAAAGGGCCCTACTTCTAAACCCTGTTTTGTTCTCTTTTTCTGTATTAGTTTTTTTATTATGTTATTTTTGAAAAGAGATATTACATTTGCTAAGTGCCCCTCCTCACTGAGCACATTTAGTTACCAGACCTAAACATTGAGGAAATAGGTTTCCGTCCTCAAATGAGTAAATTACTGGAGTTTCCAAAACAATTACAAATTGTTTCCAATACAATTTCAAATTGTTTTTGAAACTCCAGACACAATGGTATCATTTCCCTTGGCCTATGGCTCAAGTAGGGCAAGTCCCAAGGCTGTTAGTCGGTGCCTGACTGTGCTCTTATCCTTCAAATCAGTGATGGCCCCAGCTTAACCACACAAGAAGAGTTCCCAGTATGTCAAAGGACACTTGACAACCCAGCTCTTCATGCAAAGGCCAAAGCCCAGCAGGTCATAGAGTGTCCCAAGGAGAGGGGTTGGGAGGAGAATGCACCACCAGAAACACTTTAGACAAGATATTGTAAAATTTCAATAAATTATTTTTGAAGTTCTGTGTTTAAATATAGTCATGTTCAGCTCTTTTTGGTTTGGGATTTTGTTTTTCGTTCAATGGTATTTTTGTTTTTGTTTGTTTGGTGTTCTGTTTGTTTGGGGTTTTGGTTGTTCTGTTTCTCATTTTGGTTTTTTGTTTTGTTTTTTTACAAGTTTAGCCAATGTCAAGGGAATGACAGGAAAAACTGATGCTGAACACTCTGTCTTTGGTGATGTGGAAGTTAAACCTGCCCTGTACCAAGGGAACGTCGCTCCAAAAGAGCAGTTTGGGGAGCAATGAAATCTTTTCATCACAAAGACATTTTAGAGACAGACTACAGTTTAAGCCCGGGCCAAAGTACTGGAAACTCTTGGACCTAATGTTTCAGAAGATTTTTGAAGATCAGAATACCTTTCCCGATGTTGTTGAATTGCACTTGTTTTAGAGTATACTTATGCCCCCCTCAGTAGGAAGCCAGCTCTGTGTCTGTTTTCCTTAGCTCACCTCTTAATCAAAAGTAAAGGTAGGCAGGTTTCAGTGTTGACATGAAGCTGCTACAGTGTTGCCCCAGCAATCCCCCAGAAGCATGTGCTCTGCATGCATGCTGCTAGATTGAGCAGTCTTACTGGCAAAAGATGAGGACGACCTGATTTCCTCTACACTCAATGAGGGGTGTTGGGAAGCGTATATAGAGAATGTTATAGTGACCAGGACTCTTGCTGAAAATGTTTGTTCAGAAAGAGTAATTGAAATAGAATCTGCTGTCAGTCACAGCTTTTGCTGTGCTACTTGTATAATTGTGTAAGCCTGCATGATTTTCGGGCCTGAGAAAGAAAGACGGGTTTGCACTACACATCACTGTAAAGTTTTGTTGAAGCAATGATGTGATTATGAGCACAGATTTCTTCAATTGTTATACAGGAATAGCATGTAACTTCATAGTAGAATTACAGGAATAATGAAAGTGTTTTTGACTTCTCCACTCCACCAAAATATAAGCAATATTATTTATTTTGTAATAGCCATAATTAGAGAAGAGAGTTTATTTAACAAGTATACATTTTCTATATGCATGTTCCTCAAAATTTGTACACGAACAGGCAGAGAATTTCATAGCACATGTATGTAATACAGGTTAATATGCTGAGGGTAATTTTTTTCTGTGTGTGGCTATCATGGATCTCCTCAGGAGAGTTGTTAAACACCTTGTGAAGATATTTAAGGTCTTAAAACAGAATTTCAGGGAAAACAAACATGAAAAATATTTTATAGGTTTTGCATGACATTTGTTGGATTACTACACACTTTAACAGAAAAAATGGAAGAGAAAGTGTGAGTACAAAAATGGCATGCTGGAAAACAGCTGGGTTTTTTCTGAAATGCAAACTGTTGAGAAGCATGGACTGGTACATAAAGGGCAAGTAATTGATGAGCTGAGCTCTTTGCTTCAATGGATTTAAGATCAGGCCTTGGATAGGAAAAGTGTGAGTCTGGAATTGTGATACATTGTTATCAGAGTACCATACTCTGTGACCAGATTCTTCCGTTATTCCTTACTTGGAGGGTTTAATGTACCAGCTTTACATATTTGAGATTATTTTACCTTATGCAGCATTTTGTTTTAGTGATACCACAGTTCACTGAAACCACAAGACAAATTAAGCTTAGTAAAATATAGGAAATGATGATACAGATGAATCATAATACAGACATGATTCTTAATACTCTTGTGATATAATAATTCTCTTATTATATGCTCAGTGTCACAATGCTGATCATCCCCAGTCGATGAGAACTGTGGACTGAAGCCAGCTCTAGACTTTCTCTCTTCAAACTTCTCTTTGTTACTTGCTCAGTTTTCGTACTGTGTTGAGTTCAGTCAGATGCACTACGCTGTGCTCCTTTGGCTAACCCAGGAAGGCATCCACACTTGTTTGCATGTCGTTTTGATTTTCTGACCATGCAACTAACACAGTCGTTCAACTAAAACAAATGCTGCTCTGAGGTTCCTTTTTTATTACATTCATCTTTCTTTGCAACAATGATGGCTAGTGGATTTTAACTGAATTAAGTGTCTGTATAATAATGCCTAACATGTTTTCAGATGCAGGCAGAGGAGTATATTTACATGTATGGAAAATTTGTGACAATAGAACAAATACTTTTTCCTGGTGAAGGTTTCTCATAGTGAAACATGTTACTTTTTCCTTAAACAGGGAAGAGTCCATTCCCACAGTGGTATTTTTCTTACATATGAATCTCCACTTTTGGCCTTTCTAAAGTCAATAAGGAAGGTTCTTTAAGGTGACGGGAGACAGAGTTTACCCTTATCACTTAAGTTACAATGCTATAGGATATTTATCAAAGCAATACATCCTCCTGGAAGTACACATTCCATTGGAGTACAGTGTTCAAAAATGTGGAAACTTTTGTGGAATTTAACTTATTTCCTTATTCATCCTCTCGTGTCTAATAAAAGTATTTTTCATATCTATCTCTGTTGCAGACAGAGCTGAACTTCATTCACGTGTATTTTCTCTGTTTGCCTGTCAGTGGGACTAAATTGTAAAGTAATTTAATAGACTTGAAGTTCACTAGGTCTCCATTATAAAGACAATTTTTATCAAATCTCCTGTAATTTTGTTACTGTAGTATCAATAGACTCATAAGAGAAAACATATATTTCAACTTCAATAAGTAAAGAAGGCTGTTACATTTCACTAAGTGAGACATAAGTGGCATAGGTCAGGTGCAGCAGAAACTGGCTTTAATGTTAGTGGTTTATTTTGGATAACCCCTATAAATATTGTTGTGTATAATGTGCAAATGTGCTGTTGGACTGAGGCATACGTGCCTTCAATACTTCAAATTCCTCTTTTTCTGCAAAGCAAAAAAGCAAGTGATATGCAGAAGTCTCACAACATTAATAGCTAGTGTTTGTTAGTGGAAGTCCCTAAGTAGGAGAGGCTTGTCCACTGCTGCCCTTCTAGGAGCTGTCACCATGAAGTGTTTAGTAATAAACATCTGCTGAAGTGTGCAGTGAACTCATGAGAATTAAGGCAGTGGAAGCGGTCCTGGAATTCCTGCTGAAAAACCATTAAATTTCAAGTCCCTTGGAGCTTCCCTTTTTTTATGGCTGGCACGCATGCTGTCTCCATCATTGCTTTCCAACACCACTGTCACGCTGGACTCCATCCTGGACACAGCATAGAGGCTGCTTTGGAGGGTGGGATGAAACCTGGCTGCCTTGAGCTCTAGCTCGTCATAACTGGACACTTCAATGAAGGGGCACCAGCTGAAAGCTTGCTTGAAGCCAGCTCGAAACCTACAAGGAAAGATCTTTGGTGGAAACATTGGTATTTTCCTAATCACAAATTTCCTGTCGTTTGCCCATGCCAAAATAAACAAACACCAGCTTTCATAGAACTGTCTTCAATTTCTATGAAATCTGATGAAATCTGCACTTGTATTTTCATCTTCTCTCAGCAAAAAACTTCGCAACAATTTTTTATCTAAAATACCATCCCAGTTTCCAGATTCCAAGATCCCTTCTGTGTTTTCCGTTCCAGCAGAGATGCTTATATGGGAGTGATGTAATGACTAATAATGGTTCATGCATAATATTTAGAAATTCTGTTTAAGTTTTCCGTGAAAATTGATCTCACAGTAGCAAATTTCTCTTCTCATTTTTTTAAGTTTGGCATAGAGTTCTCACATGAGGACAAACAAGAAGGTAGCTTGCTATTAGCGTATGTGTTCTCATCCTTCCTTGCCATTGATTTTGGAGACACTGGAGACTCACTGACATCTGTTTTCTGTTGAAATTACTGGAAGATTTTCATTTGGGTTAGGTTTTTTCTGAAATACTAAAACTCTCCGCCTTCTTTTAGCAATTGTAAGGGATCAAAAGGGGCAGAAGGTTGTATGAAATCAGGTATTATCTGCCTTTTTTAAAAGACCATGAAGGTTAACTATCATAAAATATTCTCATCAGGGAGGAGTTTATAAAGTATTTTTACAATAACATCTTGTCAGGATTTGTTCACTTCATATTCAATTCGACTCCTTTTTTCAGTTTATGATCTTTAGTGGATTTTAGAAATGTTTTTAAAAATTGGTATGCTCATCAGTAATTAAACCTGACAATGTTAATTAAAAAGATATTTCAAATAATTTTTATGGTAACTTTTTCAATATAGACTCAGGCTGACTGAATTTATGAAATTTTTTTGTTGGTGGTGACATTTTTCAAATAATACTCTACGAAATACTGAAGAATAGGATGGCCAGGATCGCATTTGTTTAGATCCTGGACCTAGAAGCCTAAATGGAACACATTCCACAATGCAGTAGTTTCAGAATCGCAATATCTCTGAAATCTTACCAAACTCAGCGGGGGCATACCTTCGAATTTCAGACCATAATAATATGTCTGTCAATCAGTACTGTCATTTAGTATTGAGTAATGAGAATATATATATATTTGTTTTATTAGGCTGTTGGAGACCTCGATGTGTGGTAAAAATACAATGTTGAGATATACAAGATACAATACATCACATTCTATATTACATCCTTCCAGGACTGCTACACTTAGTGAAAAACAGATTACACTTTATATCACTACTGACTCTCTTTGTTATTTTAATGTTTTGCAAGCCAAGATAGATTAAATTGCTATAGATTTTTAAATTTTGCATATGAAAATAGGGAGAGTTTCTTTCAGAAAACTGAATATGATCTGAAATTTTAAGTAGGACAAAATATTTACTGGAAGCGCACTTTTGGGATTTTTTATTATTTAGTTCAAGTACACACCCAAAGAAAGGTTTTTTTATTTATTTTGTTTTCTCCACCGCTGACTGAAAACTATTCAAGTGAAAATTCTCTCTCATTTATCCCATTGAAGGCACATATATTCTTGAAGTTATGCACATAATTTCATAATTAGCTCTTACCTCTTATTAAGGCAGCAGTAGATAATGGGATTGTACATTGTAGAGCTCATGGCAAGCCAAAAGCTGGCTAAATACATTTGCTGAATGTATTTCCACCGATTTAATTCTTGATAGATCCCAGTAACTATGAAGTAAATGTGGTAGGGTAGCCAGCAGATGGCAAATGTCAGCACAACCACAATCATCATTTTTACCACCTGAAAGAAAGAAGTAATTATGATATTCGTCCTTTTTTATTTGAAAAAGCATTTCAACATACATTAATAATTTTCCTGCAATTGATTATTCCAGTTAGTCAAAGAAAAGGAATATGTTTTTATAGAAGTTTCCTTTTAATCTGACTCAATTTTCTTGGCTGAAGGTCTTCTAAGAAAAATAGCATGAAAACCTTGTCTAATTTTATTTTTTCTGATTCTTCAACTAATATATTTGTTTACTTGTATTTACCTAGCTAAAGTATAAGGTTCTTTCTGTAGGTCTAATCAAGGAATAAGGCTACAGGTTCTGTTCTGCGGGCATGTTGTATTGGGTTCTATTGACCCTGCTGTCTTTTGCTGTTTTGGTCTGTAAATGTATTTCTTTTCCCCAGTTATTAGATGTGATTTGCCTAACACTAGGGTGGAGGAAATGAACAACTGCAGTATCCTGTCTAATTGCAGAGGTTAACTAATTCCTTGGGCCGGTGATCTTAATTTGTTGTTTTCTGCAGGCTAACATATAACATCTGCTGGCTACCATAGTTTCCAGTATGTACAAATGAAGACAAGCTCTGTTTTGTGGTTGAAACACATGACGAAAACTTGCAAGTCATTTAAAGTTTTCAATCCTGTCATTCCCCCTTCAGTTGTGTCAAGTCCTAGACCAGCTACCACTTTCTGCACACTATGTCATACATTCACACAACAGGTTTCTTTTTTTTTTTCTGTGCTGGGAGTTCTCTTGTTCATTTGTACTGTGACTACTGAGGCATAATAGGAATCACTATGAACAATTCCTTTACTTTATCAGTACAATATACCATTTCCTACTGTTCATACCTTTAGCAGAGGGGAAAAAAAACCAAAGAGCTAATATTTCCCATACTTAAAAGTTTTTGGCTAATACTTTTATAACATTTCCTCAGACACAATACTTCATTTTAGGTATAAATTTTGTGGTGCCCTCCTTAACTCATATTGCACCTCTAAAATCTGGCCACAGTTAACAATCTTTTCTGCTGGCTGGGACTGCTTTACAAAACAAAAGTCAAACGTCAGTTGTCTTTCTTGTCTCTCTTGTCTTGACTATTCTTGTAGTAAAATGCACTCATTGACAGATATGGCACGTTGCAAGTCTGTGTAGGTGAAAATTGTTCTAAAACAACAGTTGGAGTTAAATTTGAAGTTAACTGCAGAAGCCTGCAGGGGAATCAAAGAGCTCCAGTCTGTTCTCGTTTCATCATCAAAGAATGATTAGGTAAAGGCAGAAATGGAGGAATTAAATAATAAGAGGATGCTGAAAAAGAGGGAGATTTTTCCTAGTTTTCTTTTCTCATTCAGAGACAGCGACACATAATGTGCAAGGCCATACCTTGCAGTTTCTGGCAGCAGTTCTTCTCCAGAATATTGATCTTTCCAGTACGAAGTTTCATTTTCTGGTTATATTAGTAAATATGAAGAGAAGGCGACTTCAGGGTCTATAAACCTAGGGCACCTTGAATTTATTTGCTATACATCCTGCTGAATAAGTGCCAGTAAACCATTAAACTTAGTTAGGGCATAAGGAAAATATATGAAACAGGGGGACGTATGATTTTTCTACAAAAATTTTATTTTCTCTTTCCAGTCAATTGTGATGTGTCACTAAAGAGTCTCCAGTGACAGTTTTCAGGTTCAACTGCAGGGTATAAAGCACAGTTTCAGTGCTGGGTTTGCTTTCTGACTACTTAAACCTGTGCCTCTGAAAAAAAGTTCTTTTTCAGAGACCTCTTCTGATTGACGTTTTTTGAGATATTACCATTTTTCCATAACTTCCCCCTTTCTCTGTGTTGCATAGAATTTATTAATAAACGGTTTGTTTCTGGTGCATTAGGAAAAATTTCTTTTCCTAATTCCCTTGATTAGCTAGAAGTATAGCTCTGTTCTTGTCACTACCTCATTATGGAGCTTTCAAAAATCTGAACTCTACTGAATATCGCCAACCTGTGTCCCAATGACAGCATTTTCTCCTGGTGTTCTGCTAACTCTCGCATTGTGGGCAGTAAGGCTGGAGTAAAGATGTTGTATTTCTCTTATAGGCATTATTTTTTTTTTAAATGAATTTGTACCGAGTCTCTCAGTTGTGCCACCTCTATGCAAGTTTTGAGGGTAGATTTGCAATATAATGGAACATCAGGATGTTTATTTTAAATATTTATTTTCACCTCCATGTTCTGCTGTCTATGCCTACGAAAAACAATGTATAGAAAAAAGGAGTTAATTTATGTGCTTTGTAGTCGTGTTCATTCCTTTAAATCCTTCCTGTCCACATAAGAGATACTCTTTTATTACTGAACTGTCTGTAATGAGAAAAAGCATTTAAAATATCAAAAGTGATCTAAGTTCATTGGAACTGGAGGTTTGCCTTTGCTGTGAAACATTAGAAGAAGCAGTAAAAGTAGAAAAGAACTAACAGATTCACCTGCAGTCTGAAAAAGCAGCAAAGACTTTTTTTTTAATCTTGTTTTTATTTTGCTTGAATTATAGCTAGAAAAATAGTCTGATTTAGATGTAACACTGAGAGCAGATCTGGAAAGTTCAGTAATAAAATATAAGGTTCTGAGAAGCTCAGCTGTTTCTTGGGGGATAAAGCAATTTACGTCCAAGGAACTGATTTGTCATCAATACCTAAGACTAAGGCCACGCAATTGCTTCCTTTTCTGTCTTATCTGCTGCTCCTTTTTGCCTGTCGAAGTCAAATTTGGTACTGTTCCTTCTATAAGGTCAGAAATTTAGCTTCAGATTTCATTTGCACCAATATCATAGAGTAAAACCTCATTAGTTTCAGAACTTTTACTGCTAGGTGTTATGCGTATGTAAATGAGTAGTAAATAATTTAAGAATTCATGCAGCATATAATATCTTCCTTAAAACACTCATGGACATATTTTGTTCATGAATAAAACTTAAGTAGAATTCATAGATAATCTCTGGGAGTCGTATCGTGTTCTCTTCTCTGCTCTGTGCTCTCTTGGGAGAGGTAAAACCCTGCCGTAATAAAGTGTTTCTCCCAACATATTGAAATGCAACCAGTAAATCCACTCTCCAGTCCTGGGGACATTTGCACTCAGCACTAGAAACAAGGGAATACCAATAATGTCTTTTCTTTTCCACAGTGTTTATTTGGAGTAAACTCTCTATCTTCTGCAAGAAAATCGTGATTCAAAGATAACTGTCTTTGGTATTAGCAGAGAGATAGGACTGATTTCTGAGATATCTTAGTCTTTGAAAACCTAGGGGCTTTTCTGTGCTCTTGAACATGCACATGAAGGAGGACAAAGAATTGGAGAGCTTGGAAAAATCTTTCAGTCAGGTAAGGTGCTTGTCAATTATAGTACTCAATATAATTTTATTCTTTTGAACTATACTTTCCATCTGCTTTTCTTAGTTGTTTGAAATAAAGAAACTTATTTTCACTTCAGTTTGCATAAGCCCTTGTTGCAGACAGAGTTCACAATGACTTGTTTTGATTTAACTTGCAGTTTAACAAAAGATATTCTGTTCTAGTTTGAAGTAGTTCTGAATCAGATTGTGGGTACAAATGCTATAATGTGAGATCTTCCACGAAAGCACAGCAATTCTGACACTCTGTGAATGATCCTAGTTACTGCAGTTTTAAATTTGTGTTTTCCCAAAGTTTCATAGAACACAGATTTGACAGTGATTTTGAGATTCTCCCAACATGTAAAGAAATAGCAGTTCCATTGCAGAAGAGTGGTAAATTTATTGCTCAGTCTTATTTTCATTGAGAATACATGATTTTTCAAGCATCTGATTGGTGGTTTGGGGAAAGTTTTAAGACATATTATTTTATCTAAAAAGAGATGTCTCCATTTATCAGAAGAGACTGTTGGATATTCAGCAATATGCTCATGTGTGCTACTCTGAGTATTTTCTGTAAATCTTACTGCAACAAAAGGTAGTTGGCCTTGTGTCATTGCCTCAGTCTTCAGCATTGAGTAACATTGAGTAACATGTTCTTTAGAAAATGACTCAGAGTGGCTGATGTTAGATTGGCATTACTAGGCACCTGAGATCCAGTTCTGAAAGGAAGTGAAAAGAATGATTTAGTGCACCATCTCTTACTTTACAGTACTTTCCTTCCTGACCTGGAATGGTTGATTATCACAATTCACTGCATTGTTTCCAGTCAAATATGATATTTGGTGTGTGGGAAACAAAATAATCATTCGTTAATTGTTTATCAATAGGCGTATTTCCTTTTGAAGTACGCTTTCTGAAACATTTCTGAAAAGAGTCTGCTACTTACGAACCTCACTGAAGGCTCTCCCAGAACCTTGCCAGCGTTTTCAGACTCACTTGAAATTTCCGTTTTTTTTCGATTTGTTTTGTCTTGGAAAGTACATGTTATGTAATTGATAGTGCAATAAGAAGGAAGGATATGATTAATTTCGCCCGTGAATTATGCAAAAGTTCCATGGCATCCTACCCATGGTTTACTTCAGATACGCTCCTAACTGAGCCTTAAATGAGATGGGCTACCTTGAAAATAGGAGCAGAGGCTCATATTTCATACGGAACGTCTACAGTCCTGTTGGATTATTTTCAGGTGACTTATTTATGGGAATTAAATATGTGATTTGTATCATTAGAAACCTTGTGAATTTTTACCGTATTTCTCTATAATTTTGGCACAAGAACAGTATGCAGATTATTTAACACAGAGTTTGAAAAACATCTTTCCTCTTTTTTCTGTTTCTAGGAATAAAACTATGAATTGTTCTTAGAATTCACTAGTTTAAAATGCATGGTAAAATTCTGTTGAAAAAAGCTCATTTAAAACTATTTTTTACTGCCGTTTGCAATTATGCATTTGCATTGGTTGTAGCATCTTTCCTTTCAAAAGTTGAAGGGAAAAAAATAGTTGTACAGATAATTTAGCATTGCTCCAGTTGACTTGGCCATAATGGACAACACACTGACTGTTACTGCAGCGGTTTGATACTTCTGTGGAACAAGATATAAGCAGACCCATGCCAGGGTGGCTGAAACTTTTTCCGAGGAAACCTGCACTAAAACCTGGAGAAAGCCAAAACTATTTCTATTCACTCCAGAAAATTAGTATGAAAAAAGGTGCTTTGAATAGGTTGTTTACAGTGTTGCAGCGATGTCTGACGATTTGTTATATATTTGTATATAAGTTCTGGTATATTTGTATATAACTGTATAGTTTCTCATTCTTAAGGTATCAGTTGACAGCTTCTAAACCCCATTCTCATGGTTTGTTACATTCCTGTATTTCTGTTTATCAGTCTTGTCAAGGAAAGAGATTTCAGCAAGGACATCTTGTTTGGGACACATGCATCTGGACTAAAATAATTAGATATATTGTAGTCAAAACAAGATAGCGGGCCCAAATATTAGCTTTATTTAATGACAGACAGCAAACTTACAAAAAGAACAGCTAGCGAACATAGACGACAACCTGTCAAGTTTAATCATATTTTGTGTTGGAGCAGATCTCTAATTAATGCTATTTCAAATGATGCAGTCTTTCTGAAGAAATATGATGTGATACTTAGCAACAAAATTGCAGATGATTTTATCAGGATTCACTTAGTGGAATTTATTAGAACAATACCTTTCTCTTGGCTTTGAGATGCTCATGGTATTTATTGGATGTATCGCCTGGTATTTCTCCTCCCCAGAGGGTATTTCCTACTATGGAATAAGTGATGCCCATAACAAGCAGTGGAAAGAAGTAGACCAGCACAATAACAATGACATGATACCTGCAATGGAAAAAGTATTACTGTAATAAGTGCTTTCAAAGCAGGTATACCAATGGAATGGACCGTTTGTAGTCGAGTTCTACTTCAATCACAAAGCATATTTTATGTTGACTGGCTAGTCCATAGAGGTTTTACTGTGTTTTTGAAAGTCTTGAACTGCACTGCACATTTATTTACATTTAGAGCACGTGCTTTATGGGCTGTCTCATGCTCAACCTGCACTAGCACAAATTAAGAATGACTCTATTATCATGACTAGTGATCGCAGAGTAAGGTGTATAGGTCCATAACTAGCTGAGTTAACTTAATTGCTAAACCGTCAAGTATTATGAGGGCAAGCTAGGCATTTGTAGATATACTCTGGAACCATAAATGAAAGAATGTGTTTTCATGGTGTATTGATAGAAAGGCCCTGATAAGAGTCCTGTTACCCAGCCATCTTCATATGGCACATCTGTTGAACATAGGCAACAGAGATCTGTAACCTACATGTAATATAGTTATCACTGCTGATGTAAGCACTGGGAAAACAAAGGTAATTTCTTTTGCCTACTCTTAGTTCCTGTTTAAATGACAACTTCACTTAAAATTCCAGTGGATGATCGGTGAGGAATCCTCAGCTGTGACCACCAGTGACCTTACTGCACTAAGGAGAAATGTCTGTGTATGACTCGTAAAGTGATAAAGCATTGCATATGACCAGGGCCTCTTCCACCTGACTCAAAGAGAGCAGAAGGGTAAATTTGATCCTAAATAGTTACAGAGCCTTTCAGCCTTGAACACAATGTTCATTTTAAATGTCAATGAAGACGTGAAAGGGTAGATTTATAGATAACCAGTTATTCTTAATTCTGCCAGAGGGATAAACAGGATATATTGAATTTAATTGACTGATAGTCTCACTTTCAGAAATTGGAACCAATTATAGGCTATCCAGTTTTCTTTTTTTGGACTGATATCTGACAAACAATTGGGATAGTGTAACAGAATAAAGTGGGAAAACCCATTTCTCTCATGAAGAGATCCAGAAAAAAATGTCCTGTTTAGGTTCTTATACAATTACCTGAAGGAAATTGCAACAAGGTGCATGTTGGTTCTCCCTTATAACAATAGAAGAAATCTCCTCAAGTTGTGACAGGGGAGTTTTAGGTTGGATACTAGGAAAAATTTCTTAATGGAAACGATTGTCAAGCATTGTCATGCTCCCAGAGGAGCGATTGATTCACCATCCTTAGACGTATTGAAAAGATGTAGTGACATAGTCTGCGGATATACTTGTTAGTGTAAAGTTAAGGGTTGGTCTTGGTGATATTAGAGGTCTGCAACTGAAATTATTCTAAGAGGAGAACAGAAATACTTTTTTCCTGGTTAGGATTAAAAGGAAACTTGATTTGAATTGCATGTTATGTTCATATTTCTTACCATCTGCATCTTAAGTGGAGCCATGGTACTAAGCATGCAGCATTGGATGGAGCGCCTTCATAAAAATGGAAGTTAATAAATGTCTTCCACTTACCACTTATAATGCTCTAACTTCCTTGCTTAGAAACTGGCATTTCTCAGTGGTCAACACTGTTAGTTATTCTGCATGTAGAGTATCTGCATGATATTACAGAGATTTGGACAAGTCCACCGCAAATCTAGACACCACCACACGCAAATTTACAAGAATAAAAGCTTACGTAAAATGCTGTTTTGGACCACCTGGCCATGCTACATAGCAAAGAGTTCTCCCAGGCATCACCTTGGTTATGGAGTATAGGCACTGGGGAAAGGCTAACAGGAAAGCCAAAATCCATATGCTCCCAATGACCACCTTGGTAGCAGTTGCAGAGAGCCTAGGCTTCAAGGGGTCAATAATAGCCATGTATCTGTAAAAAAAAAAGCAAAAACCTCACTGTAAGAAATTTTCATCGATTCATATGTATCTAGAAGAGTCAAAGCTTAGGAATACACAGAAGGATAAAAACAGATATTTGTCTTCCTGGATTTCTGACGGTATTGTGGTCTTTTGGTGGTAGTGATGAAGGTAGTGCTGGAAGAAGTTTCTTTGAATATTATTTTGCAGCCATGGGCCACCAATTTAATTACATATATATCAGTAGTGCAAATGTTTTTCAGAGTCTATGCTGTTAATGTAATGAATGAAAGAAAGAATTATGAAATACAGGATCTAGACCAAAAGAAAAGAACTGAGACTCTGTAACAATTGCAAAAGGAGAAGGGAAATTAGAAAAATGAGAAACTAATAGGAGAAGCAAAGAAAAGAGAATAGTAGAATCATAGGATATAGAAAATGTGTTGAGAGATGAGAGAATAAGAAAGGTAACTGGGATGATGAAAGGGCTAAGGCCTATGACAAAAATCAGTTATAGTGCACATTCAAAGGTAGATAGAGCTGGCATTGGAACAGAATGTTTTGACAGTAAGGCTCTAGGGTGGCAAGCCCTTCTGCCTCTGCGGCTTTATGGGAGAGAAGTCACATAGAATTATTTTCTATGTGATCAATCAATTATAAATTGCATTCATGAGAAACAGCAGGACTTCTTATGCTACACTGTCAGCTGTCCTAATGACTGTTCTGCTTCTCTTCTGAACCTTCAAGTAGTCCGTCCTTCAGAATAGAATCATAGTACATCCTAAGTTGAAAGGGACCCAGAAAGATTATCGAGAGTCACACCATGTGCCCAAGACTATAGTTCAAATACTTCTTGAACTATGTCAGTTTTGGTTCTGTGACCACTTCATTGGGGGAGCCTGTTCCAGTGCTCAGACACCTTCTGGGGGAAAAATCTTTTCCTGATGTCCAAGCTAAACCTCCACTGACTCCGCTTCATGCTGTTTCCTTGAGTCCTATCACTGATCATGAGAGAGAAAATTATCAGTATTTGTCCCTCTGCTTCCCTTTATGAGGATGCTGAAGACCATAATGAGCTCTCCCCTCAGTCTCCCCTTCTCCAAGCTGAACAAAGGTAACCAAGCGACCCATCATAAGGCTTCCCCTCCAGACCCTTTACCATCCTTGCGGACAAAATTTTGATGCTTTCTAATAGATTTAGGTCTTTTTTTATATTGTGGTACCCTGAATTAGGCAGTCCTTTTGAAGACAGTCACAAGTGCAGAGGCCCACTTATGTCTAACCGCGTTCTGTGATGTTTATATCTCGGACCTTTCTACACCTCATCTCTAAGGACTGTAAAAGCTCAGTAGGTATTTGAGGTGAAGGAGGATTTTTAATGGCTACAAGGAAGGCTTGTCGTTACATTTTTTCTTTGGGGTGCTATGCCAATTTGCTTTGCAGCCTTTGGACATCTACTGCTCATTCCTGAATAAAGCTGAATAAAGGGCTCTGAATTTGTAATGATGTTCTTTCATATAAAGATGAGATTTCTAATGTTTCTCAGTCCAGTGGGAGCTGCTGGTAATGACAGAGATAACTTTTTCCACACAGAAAAACAGGGATGCTGAATGTAAAATTCACATTGCTGAAATTAATTAATTCCTTATGGTCATTAATAACTAGCACAAATCATTATTACCTAACCCAACTTAAACATTCATACTTGGAAGATAATTGTAAGATTGAGTATGCACATTTAGAAATGTAGCGTTGGAAATTTATACAGGCGGAGAATTAAGCCCACACTTTGAGGAATGTGGGTTGTGCCACACCATGTTGTTTTATGTTTCACTATAA
This sequence comes from Scytalopus superciliaris, assembly GCA_013400415.1. Classification (NCBI taxonomy): domain Eukaryota; kingdom Metazoa; phylum Chordata; class Aves; order Passeriformes; family Rhinocryptidae; genus Scytalopus; species Scytalopus superciliaris. The sequence goes on from VXBX01000333.1 coordinate 28,173, forward strand.
ACGTTTTTAGGTAGGACTTTCATTTCATCACTAGCATTATTAGCATATGGTTTTGTTTGTTGTGACCATACAACATCCCATTGTAATTGTTGTCCTTCTAGCTTTGGCTTGTGTTTCGAAAGAGTCTTTCCATTGAATGCAGTGAGAAATCAGTCAGGCTGCATGATATAATGTCTGGAGCATCATGCTGTGCTTGCTCATGCACTTTTTTCTGTAAAAAAGAAAAAAAACCCCAAACCTAATTTATCTTTTTTGTAGAACAAGCATACTCTGAGTAGTACAGTCAGAAAAATTTTTCACCTTTAACATATAGTTTGGAAAATTGTGGCAAATATACCCAAGATGTCAGCAGAAGAAAATTATGTTCAAAATTGGATCCTACAAATGCCTGTTTGTAGTTAGAGTTGGAAGACTTTAATCTTCGCAAGTGATTTGTTTCATCTGTTTACAATGTGTTTATAAACTCAAAAGGGGAAAAAATAATCAATTCAGTCTTAGATTGTAACATGAAATTGTGAGTTGACAAAGGAAGTGACTTAGAGAAACACCGTAATGGTTACGTACGCGTGACTCATCAAGAGCAGCCGTTTTAGCATGTTTCCTTTGTGAATGCACAGATGCTCTCATTCCCTCAAGATGGAAGTTGATTTAGAGACTTTAATATTTAGAATGAACTGGTAATTAAGAAACTTTTTAAGGAAATTGCTATCATTCCCTGCTCTTATTTAAAATAGTGCTGTGACAAATCCGATGGAAGGCCTTGGTAAGCTAGATACAGTAGTATAGCAGGATGGAAGGAATTGTGAGATTATAGTAGCATTTTTTTTCTTTGTCTTCATCAGAAGACGAAGTCTCTAACTTCTGTATTCCTTAATATCTTTTAAATCTATTTACACTATTGCAAGGCTCCTTGTCGGAGTGGTTTGTCTTCATTCACTTATAGGATGAATTTCTCTGCATGAATTGGAGTTATGAACACTTTTGTAGGAGTATCGGTGACTGTTGAATAAATCTGGTTTTGGTGATCTGAAAGATATACAGTGAATGGTTACTCTCACACAGTGATTACCTTAAAGCTAAGAACATAAAGAACAAAGTGACAGCATGACAGATAAAGAAACAAAAGGTATCTTTCAGGAGGCAGTGGGCAATATGCTTAGGGGGATAGCCTTGGTTTACCCAGCGGAAAAAATGCTGCACTTGGTAATTGGCTATTGTGCTTTGAGAGGGGGGTAACACTGCAGTTTCTCCGAAATCAGGAAGAGCGTCCAATGTTTACTTGCAGATACAGCTTGGCAGAAACCTTAAAATAGGAACATTAAAATTCTTCAGGATGAGTGAGTTTTTTCCACTTGAGGAACATCTGGTAACTGACAATGGGCTAGATTTTTATGAGTATGTAGTTGATTTTACACAATCTATTCTATATCTATACATATTGATAGAAAAGGGAAAATAGTTTCATAAAATGATGGACTAACTGACTTTCCCTGAGAGAAGAGCTACTCTATTTCCTTTTCTTTAAATATGATCTACCTGGGCTATCAAGAACCAATAGCAATGCAGATTCTGAAGAAAGAGCTCCATCTGCACAGAATACAACCCGATGTTTTATTGCCTACATTTCTGTCACTCTCAAATGAAGGCTTTCCTTTTTGTTTCTGCAGGTTTTTTTTAAATAATTTTATTTAAGGTAAACATAAATATGTGAATGATACAAATTTCTCTACTGGTTGGTAAATTAGTCATAAAAATATGCATTTAGGCAAAAATATTCAGTAAAACAATAAAATGAACAAAGAAACAAACCAACTCCTCACGCCCACCCCCAAATCACCACCGCAGTCCATGACTAACTTTTAAAAGGTGCAGTACATATTAAAATACATATTCTAATGGGTTTTATCAAATGATAAATAAAAGCACTAAGAAATTGTGCTTAATGCTAAGATTCTGTGTAAAATGAACTTCTAATTTTAACAAAATATCTGAATTTATCAGAATTTTCCTGCTTGGAACAACAAGACCAGAACTAGAAGAGGGCTAGTCACTGGTAAAGATCTCTTGTAAATGTTGCTTATATTCCTCAAGATATTGGTGTATCAGCCACATTTTTTTAACTGCACCATTTCAAAGCAGCTTGTTAAAGAGAATATGTACAATATATTAAATGCAAAAAAAACCCCCAAAAAACGGAAAGAAACAGGTGGTATGCATGGATTTTCCCAGACTGTCTCACTATATTGTCAATAACATAATTCTGACTTGAATTTTGACCAAAACACCAGAAGAGAGCCTGTATTTCAAACTGATCATTATGAAATGGTACAATTACAAGGAAAGAATTATTTTCACTTGTTCTCTGAGAGGCAGAATCCTCTAGTCATTTCATCACAATGTTCTGGAGAAACTATTTCACCTCTTTTTGTAGAAAGAAAATTGTCAAATCCAAAAAATAATTTTAGACCTCCAAGGGATAGAGAGTCATTTGCATTTCAGCTCTTGACGCATGAACCGTTATTTCCCTCCTATTCAACTGTTTCTCTTTAGTTTTGATGAAAAGTATTTTTCAGAGGGCAGTCCAGACACTGGAATCCACAAAAGAGATGCAGTGCTTCGTTAAATACTCTTTTAGAAAGAGAGAGAAATGGCGACATGCTGTGATATGCAGTGACAAATGATGATTCCTGAAGTCATGATTGTGAAATCATCCATTAATTTGATAAAGACAGTTGAATTGAACTTTAGTTTGGGTGTAGGAGTCTCTATGGGAAAAGTAGCCTTTGAAGATACCGGAAAGAACTCTTTGCCTCTTTGTTTTTATTGTTCCAGATGTTCACCTCGCCAATCGTTTATGCAAATTTTTGACAGCTTTTACATGGAAACCTTTTCCTTTGTGACATCCATATTTGAGGTAAAGGGAATGAGAGAGCAATCAAAGGCTGCAGTTCTCTTTGGGCTGAGCTCTGTGCTGGGGATGCTACCTGGTTGAGCTATGCAGCTTTCCTCCCTGACATTGCTTCAACTGCCTCAAACCACATGGTTCCACATACATGCACAATACAAATTTATTTTGCATCTTCTGTCAACACAACCATCATATGAGATCAACAGAGGGTTGTGCCATGTGTATTCCATATTGTAATCTGTTTGAAATATTTGAGATTAGTTTTATATATTAAGCTCATGCTATAATTCAGTGTTTCTGAGCATATAGGGTAGGGAACAGATACGTTACAGGAAGATAATAGATTGCTCAGAGTGAATATCCTTTCAAATATTTATGGCACAAGAAGGCCTTGGGTAGTCTGTACCGGAAAAAGGAGCTCCTGGAGAGACTAATACAAAAATGTATTTCACTGCAAAGATAAGACATTTTTCAATGTACCAACTGCCTACTTAGAATTTCAGTAACATTACTTTATAGGGCTTTTGGTACTACTTTTTGACATCAATAACTGCTCTTACAGAATTCAACTGAGGATGTTGAAGAGCCTATACGACAATTTCAGTATTTGTGTGTGTATATAATGGTTTCGGTCTTATTTGATAACTTAAATCAAGGGTTTGTGCCTTGTAGCTGTCTTCTGTCTCTGTTACATGTTTGTATCATATTCACAATGAAGGTATCCAACACGTTTGTAGAGGTATTATTAACAGTCATCAGTAAGTAAGAATGTCACAGAGAAAAGAAAACTGACTAAGTATATATGTACTTCTGTAGATATATCAGAAGCCTAGAAAATAAGGTGTGAAACAAGAAAGGTAAGTGTGGAATAAGGAGATATATCTGTGCATGCCAGAAACTAGGTAATACCAAGGCTCATATAAAGAGGAAATATAGTGCAAGAGAAATAAAACTGAATATTGAATATAATTTGAAATCCTGTAAAGTAAAACATATTCTTTTCGGCTTCAAAGGCCAAAATCTTGTTTCCATTATAGAAAAAAAAGGTAAGATATGAAATAGTGTCAACTACTATCACTATTAGCATACCTTCTTTAATTCCGCTGTGTTTACTTTTATGAAGACTTAAACTCATTTCAATTTGAAAATCATTACGGGATTGCTGAGAGAGCCCTAACTGCGAAAGTAACAATATAGATGTGCTAAAGACAAATGCTCTCCCGAAGGTATGTTTTTTATATTATATTGCTACATTCCCAAACTTCCAGTTTAACCATCAGATATCTGCAGAGAATTTTTAAGCCTATACACAGAAATTATTGTATATTGACCTAATATTCAAATTTAAAATGAATTGCTGGCATACCTGAACCACCTCCTTTGCATGCTAAGAACTTATAGAAAGGGTCAGTGAGTCTTCTCTGGCCACAGTCAGAAGGTTAAATTCTGCCTAAGTAACTCTTTTGTATGTCCAATAAATGTATTGCAGTCTCTAATCACAGGTAGAGTTTAGGTTAAGGGATGAACCCTTTAGCATCACGCACTGATCAGTTGCAAGGGTGTATTGTCTCAAGAATTACCCCCTATTCAGTTTATCTTGGGCTCTTTAAAAGTTTTTTCCCCATAAAGTAGCTAAAGGAATTGTTACCTTGGAAGCAATATAACTGTGGAAATATGCAGCATGAGCTAAAGAACAATGCAGGAATGAATGCCTATGAGAGACTGCAGTGTAATATCTGTGCTGTTTTTGTTACATGAGCTGCCTCAGTTACAGCTTCCTGAGGAACGTGAGCACCCTGTTGGAAAAGGAGAACAAGGAGGCAAAAAAAATAGCAGGAAGAAATGGTTACAAGTCTGAATAAACCCACACAAATTCAAGACCATTTTCAGAGAGACCGTTCAAATGACACTCTTGGATACTTTCCTACTCAGCTGCAGAGCAATGCACCCCACTGTATGAACAGGATCCTCCACGGAACTCTGTCTCACTGCACTAATTTCACACCACACACAACTTAGAATGGCCCACAAAATAAGGTGTGAAAGGAAACACCATGCTACCTCTGCTTGGTGGTCTCTGGATTCACAATGACTCATACTCTGTGAATATTCCGGTGTTTGAAAACCATCAGTGGAGCATATCACATCATACTCTTTAGTGAGTTGTAACTCACAACAGTATTTGGGATGGTTAATATTTTTAGCGGAAAATCATCTGATATGCTCCCATCAATTAATTTCCCTCAGTAGTTCTACTGTAATTTGCAGATTTTTCCGCTGTATCTCTTGTTATTTTAAATTTTTTAATTAAAAGGATAGGTAAAGATGAGTTTACAGGCTTAAAAATAATGAAGAGCATCCTGTCGGAAGTACTGTCTGAACTACAGAATGCAATTGGGTACAGTTTTAAAAAATGTCCACCCAGCAGATCTGTACCCTTGAAACAGGGCAATCTGAACATCCCAGGAGGTACCTTAGGATTCACTTTGACCTGTAGTTTTCCTCTTGACTCTGTAGAATTGTTCTGTACATATATTCAGGAAATGACTAAAGGTACCAAATGCATCTGTTGTGAATTGGTAAGAAGGGAGAAGCAACAACTGTGAACAGGGAATGAAGGATACACACTCCTACTATGTTTGTGTTACATAATGTTGTATGGTACTAAAGAGAGATCAACTGAAGACAGCTATGTCATTACTCACAGGAAGATTTTGATTTGCCTTTCGAGGCAGGTGAACATGGAAGATGTGATAGGGTGCAAACGGTGATTTCTTCAGAAGATTTTCAGAGAAGAAATAGGTGAGAGTGAATAACAACAGCTGTTGACTCAGTTTTGAGCATAAGCATCTCATTGCTAAATCAAGGAAAAGGTTTCTTTTATATTTTTATCTGACCATTACATTTCAGTCAGTGTGTAGCAGAACAACTTTCACTGTGAAAATGCACTGTTTGGATTCCGAAGAAATTGTATTCCCATTTTTTCCTGATTTCCTAGCATAACTTATCTCTATGGAGAATTTAATGGGAAAAAAATTAAAAACACTTTACTCATAGCATCCTCCCAACTGCTAAACTAATGACTTGATCAGATTCACCAATAACTGCTAAATACACAGCATCAAATAAAAGGCTTTTATATTCCTGAAAACTTAAAGCTAGATGAGAAGCTAAAGATAAACCTGAACAGACAACTGAATTAATCTTTGCCTAGTTGAATGTAGTATCACTGGCATGACGCTACTTCCTCCATTAGTAATGGGAATTAACAGATGGGAAGAAGATACATCAGTGGCAGGATGTACTGATTCTCATGTGTCTTCACACATAAACAGAGCATAGATTTGCTATGACTGTCATTTTCTCCTTAATTTCTGGCTTTCTGGAACAGAAATGCATCTGTTTGAGAATGCCAGTGAAAAATTGCAATTAAAAAGGCAAAAACCCATCATTACTATGAACTCGTCCACAGGAACACCCAACTGATAGGAGAGCAATCTTTGAACCTGAAAATGCGAAAAAATATTTCAAAGGTTGAACGTTATAAAAACTTAACTGCCATCATTTGGAAGTGATGCAGTTGTGCCAATTCAGTTCAGAAGAGGTATATAATGTGAGTTGAATATGCAGAAATGAGTTTAGTGAGCAATTCCAGTGCATTGCTAAAAGGAATAAAAGATCTAAACTATAAATTGATCTGTTTTCAAAAAAGAAAATTCAGTAAGTTATCTCTCCACCACAGTAAATGTGAAAAAAATAATAAGTAAATAAAAATTTATCAGGCGAGACTCATAACACCTTCTGGGAAAGACACCACATTAATGCATCTCTGTTGGAAATCTGACAACTGCATTTCCCATTTACTCTATGGACAATACAGCTGTACTATTTCATTATTGTCAAGAGTAAAAAGGTAGTTTTTCCCTGACCTGTTTTCTTTGATAGTCACAAAGCCTTGTTTAGGTCCAGGAAATCAGAAAAAATTGAGCTCTTTGAAAGCATTGTTCCTACCGGACCCCTGTATATGCACAGATGGCAATTCAATTAGTCTCATTAGTTAAAATTGGGAGGAACAAAGCAGCTCAGAATGGTCTGAGAAAAGAGATATTAAAACAGAGCTGCAGAAATACAGAGGGAGGAAATTTGAAATCCTCTTCTTTTACACAATCTCCACAATTCCTTCCTTATCAGTATGAATTAGATGACATTGGCTGGGGGACAGATACTCTTTTGACAAATTGTAGAACAAAATCCAGAACAACTGGTGTTGTAACAAAGTTAATATTGAAAGACAGAGACCAGCAATATTTGTTATAAAGGAAAGCAGGAGAATAAAAACAAGGAAAGGCTGTAAGGAGAAAGACCAAGAAAGGACAAAAAGATTGTTTATGGAGAGATCTTAGAGCAGTACAGAGCAGCACAATCGATGAACTGTTGAGGTCTCTGCTCCTCACCACAGTGCTTGTTATCTCTGTATTTTTATTTTGCAGAGATTCTGATCTTAACCTCTCACCCCTAAACTTGTTCTTTGTGTCTCACCTGTCCACAGCTATTGCTGTCATGGAGTAGATGCTGGCAAAGACAGCTGTGATTGGGAAGAAGTTGTGGAAGCGGCAGTAAGTCTCTCCAAAATACCACTCGCTGTGCAGTGCATAGATGAAGTTGATGAGGGTGTTAAAAGCAGCCATGGAGGCATCAGAGAAGGCCAGGTTCACCAAAAAGTAGTTTGTCACAGTTCTCATGCGCCTGTGAGCGAGGATAATCCAGATGACAATGAGATTTCCAAAAATGGCCACTGTCACGACACCACCATAAGCCAGGGACCACAGGGCAATGCGCCAAGAGGGTTGTACAAACTGGCTGGAAAACTTGCCTGCTGAGGATGCTACCGGGGGAGAAGTATTTCCAGCTGATACTCCCAGGAACTGCCCCCAGGGATCATTTCCTGCAGCAAGGCTCACATTCCACCTGCTGCTCATGCTCATATTCCCGGTGGCTGTGGGAACAGAAGACATCTTGACGTTAGTCTCTTCTCTTCCAGCAACGATGTGACTGTCCTGCTGCGTTTCCCACCCCTTCAAAATCCCAACCAACACATAAGAAGGGGGAGGGAAGAAAGTGGGAAATTAGTCTGCAGCCAGGTACTAGGAAGGAGAGATCTGTCAGGAAAAAAAGATAGGTTCTGCTGTTCAAACTGTTAGAAATGCTGTAACAGCTACCTCATGGAAGAACAGCATCCTGTTTCTCCTCTTGCTTTTCGTGTTGCTGAAGAAGGGATCTGGCAGCCAAGACATCTTTTATAAGCTTGTGAGTTTCTAGCGTCACAAACGAATGGAGCAATAAGCTTCAACAGCTAGCAAGCTAACACCTCTTCCTGTCTGCTCTCTCTCCTATTTCATTCAGTGCTAGCAGCAGGCACTTTCAGGAGCTGTGGAAAGCATAATAAGCAAAATGAATTCTCATCTCATTTATGTTGAGAGATTTGTTTTATAGTGCCTTTCTTTAAGTTGCATTATTGTGCTTCCTTTTTAAATAGTTTTTTTTACCCTTTCTTTACAGGGCTAATCAGCACGCTTTAGTTGAAAATCCCAGGACTGAGACTGCTTTTTTATTAAAGGTCTTCACAGATGCATTCAGATCTGTTTTTTGCTGCTGCTTTTTCATTCAATTCAGACTTTCCTTTAATCTATTCTATTACCTGCAGATTTTCAACAGTGGCCTCTTTTAGAATAAATATATCCTGCTGCTCTCTAATTTCACTTTTCAATTTGTAACACGCAATTGATATAAAGAAATATTTATCAATCCATTTGCATGTTCAGCAGATAATGATTTTTACTGAAGCACTATGTAACAGTAAACATAGATGTCATTAATTATGGAAAAATGTAGGGGTTTTTTTTCCTTGTGTCTTTGAAAAAAATTCATTTTTTTCCTTTTTACTGATTTGCATTATTCCACACTTAGCACTATATTTATTTTGAGTAAGCAGTATTTCTATATGCAGTTATTTGTATACTTGTAGAAAGGCAAAAATGAAGAAATTTAACAACTGATGTTTTCAAATCCAAAACCAGTTTTCTTGTTACTATGTTAACAACAATGAGAATGCATGCTTTATGCAAGGGTTGATTGCAAGGCACTTCAACTAAGCAGTAGGCTGCAGTTTTTAGGGAGAAAATGTGTTTTAGTGCCGATTTCTCCCAGCTTTGGATAATCTAGAGCATCAGCATAGCTTCCAATTTTATCACTGCAGTGGGAGCTATCCAATATCCCTATCGGAAATTATATATTCAACACTTTTTAAAATGAAAGCTTCAAAAAAAAAATCAAATAGTCCTGTTTTCTATTTCTTCCCTGCTGTATTTACCCACTGGATGTAGTGTCTGGACTTTGTCAAGTTTTCACTGAATTTTCAGTTTAAATGTGTGTACATGTGGTCGTTTCTATGTGCTTTTCAGCTCTTCCCAGCTGAACTGATCCCAAGCAGCAGCCAACCTCAGGCCCAGAAGCTCTGCTGTAAGCCATCCATTGTTACAAAATATCTAGAATCCATCTATGCACTGCAGGTCTTTGTGAAAAAAAAGCCACTGGAGTTTATCCCACCGTTTAATTCTGAGTCCCAAATCTTCTACATGCCTCATTTTTCATTCTCTCCTTGGAGGTGAGCGTGAAGAAGGATATAGTAGAAAATCTCAGCGAGTTTGAGTTTGAAAGAATTCTAATGGTGGCTCCCGTGAGAGAGGAACGCCAGACCGACTAGTTAGAACAGACTTTTGGACACTCTAGTAGACTCACTTGACTCTAGTGGCTTCAAGTAAGATTTTCATATAAGCCAGCAAGGACCGACGCAGGACTTTAAGCTATACCTTTCCACCTTTATGCTCCAACTAGGAATTCCAGACTGCATTATTTGACTAACATGATGTGTTTTTACGTTTCTGCACCAGCTACTCATGTCCTTTTGTCCCACAGGCTTCTTTTGCTTCCACCCAGCCGCCCCCGGTCAGCTCTGTTACTCTTTTTCCTCAATTTCAGCAACCATGGGGACCCTGTTTCTTGAATGCAGTACTGCTAAGCGTTCAGCAGCGTTCAAGAGACTGGAACCGTGTACTTGGAGAGCACTGCTGTAACTTTCCTTCTATAGGAACATACAGGACCTGTTTGAACTACCGACTAAAGTAGTAGTTCATCGAGTCCTTGTTCTGTTTTCTTCACAGGAATGAAGGTTTTTCTAGGTCTGACTTGGAAAAATTGCTCGCAATTGCCTATCCTGTGTGTTGAGGAGGATATTACCATTTGTCTTTCCCGAATCCTTTACAGTGCCACCAAGGGAATTTGTTCTCAACGCATTGTCATAATGTGACAAACCAGCAGAAGGCAACATAGCCTTCTAACAGCAGAGCTATAGGTAAACTGAATCCTTGAGATTTTGTTGAAACAGAAATCAAGACGCTTGTTGTAGTCTGCATGTGACATGTCAGCCAGACCACCGATACATTACCAACAAAGTCTCAGATTTGCAGAGTAGAAAACAAAGTATCTTCGATTCTGTCCTCCTCTTCTAGGGTACCCTGAGAAAATATTCCACCCCTCCAGGGGTATTTTTATATGCTGTACTCTTCCCTATCCCGTCTTCCCCACACAGAAGAAGGAAAACTGTCGGTGGTATTAACATAAAGGAAACAGAATTTTCATTAGTCGCTTGCTCAGTAAGGTGGAAGTTATCAACTCTGTTGCAGCAGGTATTGGCAGAAGAGGTGGCAGAGTGTCTGGAGTATTTTGTTTTGACAAATGGATCATTAGACAGCACAGGGCAAATGTTGGGCAGCTGGATCATCCTCCTGCAAGGAGCATTTCTGACTCCTTTTCGAAATGCGTGTAAAAAATTGCTAGAATAAATTCTGTGGAACTGAAACCATAGAGGAGCAGTTTGGTACAAGGAAAATCAGATAATTCTACATTCAAAAGGCTACAGCAAAGAAATAGGTTGAACTAAATAAGGAAATAGGTTAGACAGCCAGTATTTGACGCATGTCTGTAGAGGAAACTCACATGGATAGTGAAGACACCTTTGCTTCTTCATCAAAATTTGTAATGATTACAGGTGTACTGATTAAAATGTGGTCACTTGTCAAGTAAGTTCCGGAATATCTTGGTGAAAATATTTGTATCAATAACTTCTGAGTAGCAAAATCTTCCTGACTGAGGCGAAACTTAAGCAGAGGAGCAGTACAAAAGACAAGGATCTGTGCTTTCTCTCACTCTCTTGTAGGAAAAAAAGGTAGTTATGGAGAGTAAGCATCCCGGAATTTTATTCCAGAACTGTTACAGATATGTGATTTCCTGTCTCAACATTTGGCCGTTCATCTTATGGATATAAAAGTGGGCGTGTTCAGTTTTCCTCTCTGTGAGAGTACTCAGTTTTAGAGTGACTTCTTTCTGTCCATCTGCTATTTGCTATTCTCTTTTGCTTTTCCCTGATCAGTGCTTTTTTTTTCTAGTCAAAAAAACTAAAGTTGCCACTATCAGCAGCTCTCTAGATCCCAGCTTCACAGAAACACATAGAAAAGTGAAAGAAATAGCCATAATGATGTCAGAAAAGTAGATGTACTTTTTTGTACTTTTTACTATGTTTTATATCGTTTTAAGCTTGTTTTTCACATTTCCTGCTAAACGCCTCCTACTCAGACTATAGTGAAAGCTAAGCTCTTGACTTTGCATTTTAATTGGAAGGTAGATTTAGAAATTATTCTGTTCTTTTTCTATATGAAGTTATGTTTTAATGCCCTACAGGTCTTCTGGCGTATTTGAAGTTTTTTATAAAATCGCGCTTGAATTTTTCTGCAATATCTGGGAAAGAGAGACAGAGATTTTTAGCATTATTTTTTCATGTAGGGATTTGTAGTCAAATAGCAGCAAGCACAGCATATCTATCAGCACCATTAAGATGTTTCACAAGACCTGTCCTCTTTTCTTTCCCTTGCATATAACAGTGAGGGCATTTGCAAATTTTTATTTTCTTTTCGGGTTTTCTTGTTTGATTAGGCCTAGACTACTTAACATCTTTCTTGGTCTCTTTCCTTAAGTGAGCAGCTGGAACAAACAATCTTTCAGCAGCAGTTATTTTTATTCTTCAGCTTTGATAGATACCATTTGTCAATCAGTCCTGGAAAAGTGTAGCTGTGGCACGAGAATTTTTGCAATTTAAGGATGCTCGAAGGTATTGTATTTATCGTGCCTGAGTGTTTGCATTGTGCTGCTGTCATGACAATGTCAGCCTTCCTGTATTCTGAAGAGTTTGCTTTTATTTGTGGAGCTGAAAACACAGCTGCAAAACTCAGTTAGAACTTAATTACTGATTACCGTCTATGAAAGCAGAAGTCTTCTTCCTGGCACTAACCAATAATGACTGAGGATACTTAGCAACTTCACAAGAATCCGAGTAAGGATGTTGCAGCAAAGGGCTAGCCCTAGACAAAAAGTAGAACTATTTTATGTGGCCCTTCATGGGGGCCAGAAGGATGGGGGCAATCAGAGCCAAAAAACTGAGCACACACAAGTTTTCTTCTGGAGTATGATGCTGATGTGTAACTTCATTGAAACTATTTTTAAAATAAAGGAATATCAGTATGTCTGGAGATGAGTTAGGAGAAATCAATTAACTCTAAGTAGGAATGAAGATTATTCTAAATTATGTGTAATATTCACAACTTACTTTCTATGACAAAATATTGATTGTTTGATGAAGAACTAGCAAGATTTCTTCAGCCATTGAGAGTTTGGTATTCTGATCATCCTCAAAGACTACATATATGTTTTCTAGTGTCATAAGCATAGCTTAGCCATCTGTTATACAGCTGCTGCACGTAGGGCATGACTGAAGGTGCTGAATAGCTGGTACAGGGAGGTGCCTGTGCCAAAATATAATTTCTAGGGAACAGTTGTTCAGCAGAAGGTAATTCTTATTGATTTGTTTTCTTGGTCAACTAGGGCTTTGAGAAGGAAATACATTATACTAAGTGTGATACTAGCAATTTTTTTGAAAAAATTAATTGGATTGATTCAATGGGTTCTTCTACCTCTCTATAGTATATCTGGAGAGGTGGTAAAAGCTGAGTGAAATGGGCCACTCTATACCAAATATTTTCTTGTTATATCGTGATTAGTATATTTTCTTGCTATTGTTCTCCTTTTTACATTCCTTGTGGCAGTCTGTGACATGAATTAGTGTGAAACTTTCACTGAAATTTTTTTTTCCTCCCACCTGCTGTACAGTCTGTATTTTCTCCAGTGGGAGACAATTTATTTGCAATTGTAAATCCAGGAGTGTCTTCCTTTTCTTTTTTCTCCAACTGCTCAATTGTCTCTCTAATGTCATACGTGAGGTGAATTACGAAGACTTTTATGTGTCCACTCCTATGTGTTTCCCTAAATCTGATGTTCATTTTAATTGCTTTAATATCTTTTTAAGACTCACATTTAATAAGATAGGTTGCATAACTCAGAGATGAAAAGAATGTCATCTGTTGGATCTTTCAGGGTGTGAACCTGAAGTCTCAAAATAATTTGTAGTTGCTGTTGCCACCTGCAATTCCTATGGGTCTGCTTGGATGTACACTGAAGGCAATCGAAAAGACACCCACCAGAAAAAACAATTTCCTCTTTCTCCTACTGTTCCTACTATTGCTCTTTTCAGCAATGTTTTCCTTACAAAAATCCAAATTAAGGAGCATATTATTCATGACTCTTCTGACACTTGGAGCTACTTACTCAGTTATATACATCTATTCCGTATAATAAAATGTACATATATATTGGTCCATAATGAAATTCATATTTTAAGGTATTAAGTTGAATAGGCGTGAATGGAAACTCAGTGCTTAATAAAATCAGGCAATAAAATTTCCTGGTAGTTTTATCTTTTTTGTTTATAGAACATCAGTGACACATCTGTGTTTCATCGTTGCATAAAATGTAAAATGGGTAGGTTTCTTGACTTGTTTTTCATTAACAGGATATGTTATCTTGGTATCAAGGAAATGCTCTGTTTTAGTTGCTTGCTTAACTCAAGAATTACTTATCGATTATTTTGCATATAAAAGTATTTCAGGAATTAACAGATTTAGAAAATTATCTACAGAGTATATATGAAAAAAAGAATAAAATGTCATCCTGTTTAGAAGACTAATTCGAAGGCTTTTGAGACTGCATTCTGTCTCCATAGAGCTTGTTGCTCTTGTCTTTGTTGTTGAAGAAAAAAAAGCAAACAATAGAAATGCAAAACCCAGAAAGACTTAACAATTTACTCATGATAATTATTTTAAATTCCAAGTACTAGAGCAAGATAAGCGTCAAGTACATTTTGTAATTTTTTATTTGGAAGGCATATGACAATTTAAAAAAGTTGTACTTGAAAATGTGTATTAAATATAGGAGGGAGAATTTTGGCAACATGGCAACTTTCGTGTCTTGAGATACATCTTTTTTTGCTTGGAAAATGAAGGGGAAAATTAAAGTCTTCTCAGCTACTGTCTCAGATATACAAAACCACTTGTTTTCCATTTTACATTTTGGAATCCAATATTTGTGTCCTGCCTTCTTCAGAATCCTGTTTCTTATCCGAGATGCTGTGGCCAATATACTAATACAATCATCTCATGTTTTTTACATTTGCACTGGTATTATCTGTTGCTATATTAACGTTTGTAAGATGATACATTTTGACATGCATCCCTAGTGATGGATGTAGTTTTATCTGTCAAGGCAGAGCAATTTTATTTAGAACAGTATTTTTCATCAGCATGATTTTATTCAGCCTCCATTACCAGAGAGTCCAGATACTTCTCATGTATCCAGAACTCAAATGAAAGCATTTGATGTACAGACTGCAGAAAATACTTCTTTTGTGAAATAAAGCAATGCATTTCACAGTGGAATTGGATTTTATAGTTTGTTTTAAATTTTTTTTTTTTAAACAAAAAAGACTTTTAATTTGGGGAAAAGGTTATATTGTTCATTTTGTCTTCATTCAGGACCAAAGTACATATTGAAATATCTCTTGGCTGTATATGCATGGCTGGGATTTTTTTCCCATACTATGCAGCTCCTGTCATCTCTTTATAGACAGCCTAAAGCCAATGTCAGAACATTGTGTTTTGTTACTATTGGGAGAAAATATACTGTTTCACTTAAGGATAGTCTTTATCCAGCTACAACTCCCTTACCACAACTGCCATCAATCTGCAGCAATCAACTGTGTTTTTCACTCCCGTCTCTTCTTCTTTGGTAAAAACAAACTGGTCTTTTTGAGAAGCTAAGTGCTACCTGGTTTATATGATTGAAAAGTTCATACTGATATGTGAATCAACGTATGTTGTCACCTTTGTGCTGAGCTCTATCCTGTCAGTACTGTTCTACATCCAACAGGAATTGGCTTTTTTGTTCAAGTTGCTTTGCTAATGCAATTAATCGCCTAATCCAAGACTCATCTCCTAGTATAGAAAAGAGACATAATCTGTTCTACTGTAGATACTCTGCTTATTTTGTCTATGGTGGAAGCCTAGACACTTAGACCCAGAATGTATTTTATCCATATATATGTCCAGTCAGGATAAAATAGTCTTAGACTTTTACCAGTCCCCGATTGCTTGGGCAGTGGTTTTGGTCCTTTTCCTGTTGAAGATACAAAATTTCGGAAGATAGATTTGTATTTAAAGAAAAGAGTTTGTGTCTTGCCTTTGAAGCCACAGGATCAAAGAGGAGCTCGTTCTGAGGTACCTTTTGCCACAGATACATAATCAGAGAGGAATAGAGGGCAAGTGAAAAAGACCTATGAGTCAAACTACTGAACCAGAAAAAATCATATTTACTATTTGCTAACTAATGCAAATGAAGGCATGTTGAACTATGGCAAGCATACACTGTTGTATGAATTAATAATAATAAAATTTCCTGGTTTGAAGATAGAAGAATGGTTTTAAAAAGCTCTTTTCCTTTGAGTTGATGGTAACTGTTCATCCTGGTTTTGCCATGCTTGGTTACAGGTTATCAATCCATTGTTAAAATTGGCCCTGATTTCAGTAGCAAAGATGCTTACTTGTGTTTAGTGTGTGGGGTGGGGAGCTGTGCAAACACAACTACCTGCAGAAATTTGTTATGTAAGACTTGTTTACGGAAACCAAACAATCAACAAATACTGAGGTAAGATTTGGAAACTTGAAATGAAATTGAAAGCAGCAACCTTTTTATAGCTCAGTTTCCATCCCTGTCACTTTTGGACCATGGAAACATATAACTTAGCATGTTGCTGCTACATCTGAAGCGACATGCTTCTCACATCTTTCATTTCTTGAACTGATTGACTGAAAAGTTGTCTGTAAATAAGGACTTGAAAAAGAAGCAGGGCAACTTTAAGCAGAACACAAAGGGAGCTGTCAGTGTTGCTAAAGAGTTAAAGAATCACACCCTGGCGAGAATTCAGAGGCGCTATCTTACGTGTCCTGCTTAACCCTATGCACCCATCCACACGGTACACCACAGCCTTGTGAACAGGTCTAAGGATAGATAAAAGAAGGCTGTGAGTGATAAATGAAGAAAAATTCTGTAATCAATTGTCTTCTTATTCCTGAGTGTCTTACTATGGTCTTGAGAATAGAGTAGTAGTGTAAGACCTAGTTTCCTTTCTGGTCAGTACCATTTTTACTGTAGTTCCTTTGAGATAACTACAGATAACTGCCTGGTAATTTTCATCCAGCTCTTAGTTTGGCAAAGATTAGGACAGAATTGCTGGATATTTGTCAAGTGAAGTTGTGTTAGGTCCTTAGCCTTTCTCCGGAGATTAGGAGTGAGGAAATACTTCAATAGAAAAGTGTTAGCAATGTAGCTGCTGCCTGGAAATGGGCATCTGCTGACCAACTAGGTGTTCAAGAAGAGGGGCACGAGGATAAAAAATTCACATGAAGAAAGCATGTAAGAAGAGTAGAGGGGCTCCAAATTCATTGACTAGATGGAGTTAGGAGCCTAATATTGTAGTGGAAATCTTGCCATTTGATTGCTGTTCTGGTTTAAGGTAGGAGAAAATGGTAGGAGAAATGAAACCAACTCACAAAAACAATATGTCAGATTTACAGTTTAAAAAAAGATCACGAGAAGTACAATGGTATGGAGGAAAAAGCCCGTTTGAATCACAGAAACAGGTGTGTAACCCAGCACCCTGGTTCACAATGAGACTGGTGTTTGTCAGCCCTTGTGCTGAGCAACACCTGGCCCTCCTGAGTAGAAAGTAAAAGGAAAGAAGAAACCTCTTGGTGAGGATTATGGTCATGGTCCAGTCACGAGTGCCAGTCACAGTTCTGCTGAGGCTCTGGTCCTTCTCTGGATCCAGAAAGTCTGTTGGATGAGATGACCACCAGAAATGGAGAAGCTCCCTCAGGGACACAGACCTGTGACGTGGACTGTTAATATGATTTTGTAATGTTACATATTTGTTCCCTATTTCACTGCTGTGTGACACTTTGTGTGTCCCTGCTGGAAGTTTCTGTCCCTCATGCTGTATAACCCATCCCTGATTGGTCCATGTCTGCAGCACTGTACCATTCCCTTATATGGCATCACCTGGCTCTCTGTTCCAGTTTTGAAGAGTTTTGCCTTGTATGGCGGGGGGATGGCCTAGACCCTTCCCCAAAACATTCCCAGGGTGCTCCTGGGGTCAGGACCCAGCCCCCCGACCCTATTTAATTTGCAGTGTCTTGAGTAAAGCTCTCTTCTTCCTCATGTTCGCCTTGGCAGCACCAACTTCGCTCCCGGGAAGTGTGTCGATTTCTTTCTCTCCCTTCCCCACCTTCCCCATCATATTAACAGATCAGCTGACAGGTGGCCCAGAGAAACTGAAAGAATGAAATTTCAATGTGTGTTGTATCTTCAAATATTTCCCCACAGTTTCTGTCCGTATAACACTCTATAGCTGCACGGGTTCCTGTTCTGACATTTAAGAACAACTGTAGCAGTGATGATATTGTATTAATTTGCGGAAAGAAAAATTTAAATTGGAGAAAGGTAAGATAAATTAAAATAAGTTAAGACGGTGGCACTCATTTGTTGGTGCTACAAATGTAGCAACAAAAGAAGGCTGTTACACTTAATAACTGATGATACATGTCCTTAAATGTTAGCACTTTGAAAAAATTTCTTTGTAAAACTATTTTCTTATTATTATTTTTTAGGTAATTTGAGCCTTAATAGTGGTGTGTGAGTTGGTCTTTTGCTGGGGAAAATCAATGGATGAAAGATTCAAAGTTAAAGCCTATGACTAAATGAGCCCAAAGACAAGACTAATGGTGCATTGTTATTCGCAAAAGCAATTTTCATAGAACAGAAACAAGTCAGAAAGAAAGGTTTTCACGGCGAAAAAAACCAAGCAAACATTAACGTAACTGTCAACCTCATCTGCACAAAAAAAACAAGTCCATATGAAGTCAGAGAGCCAGCACAGCATGTGTGGGCACTGGGTAAATGCACAAGTGGTCTAAATGCCGAGCCTGCTGGTAGAAATTGTTATGTATTCCTGCTTGTGACTGTCTGGGGAAAGTGTTTCAGCTGGAAACGATTTTAAAATAACCATCTTATTGCCTGAGGTTACCGTCTGAGCCCTACAGAGTACATGACATCCGCATTTGGGGCTTAGAGGGTTTAGATAAATTATGAGATTCTTTCCATAAAAAGCAATGTAGGCAAGCATTTATGCAGTACCCGTGTTTTCTGGCTCACCCAAAATAACCATCATGCTTCAGAGATGTGTTGGCAGTCCATCAGCCCTGCGAGAAATTAAAAAAGGAAGTGCAGTGCAAGACAAAAGTCATATTACGTCCATAAATGACAACGCCCAAATGTCTTTAAGCTACTGTGATAAAAAAAGAACTTTTAAAAACGAATGTTTCTCTCTCCTAGTAGACCATGAATTGTTCTCCTATTTTGCACTAACGCTTCTTGATAGAAATACTAATGGCACAGCACTGAAGGTCTCTTGGGAAGCAGTAATATGTTTCCAGTACTGTTAGTTAAGCCCTCAGAAGGCAAAAATACTTTTCAGTTCAGATGATTTTTTGCAATTTAGGATGTCCTGAATGGTCAGGATAGCCTAAGCGCATCAATGTCATTCAGCTCCCAACCATTTCCAGGTTTAAGTGAGAAAATACTACTGCTGGGAGAGAACATTTATAAATAAATAAAAATTTATAAATAAATAAAAAACATTTATTTGTTTATTTGCATTATATTAGCTTCTAGAAACACAAAAAAGTGCCAAGCATGTCTGTCGTAGTTGATCCATTCATCAGTATAGCAAGAATGTCACAGAATATAATCTCATCAAAAACAGAACGAGCGAAGGGTAGAAGTCGAAAAGAAAGTTTAATAAGCTGTAGTTGCTCCCCAAGGTCATGCAGTAGACCACTGGCAAAGCTAAAATCTCCCAATTTCTAGCCCTGCACTGTGCCTGCAGATCCAATGTATGTCACTGACACTTCTGAAAGGTCTCGAGAGCAAAGCAGTACTAGTCAAAAGGGTACGGGAATTTGATAACATCTATCTGCCCTGCAGTTAGCCAGTTGCCAGTTTATACCCTTGAATATAAATGGGGAGGTAAGCAAGCAGCCCATAAAGGAAGGTAGGCGCTGACTTCTGAGGCATGATATTAGGAGTGTTTCGTCCAGAGCTTCATCGCTGCAGTCAGTGTCGTCCAGAGCTCATCGATGTACTCACGGCAGCCAATATCTTGGTGTGATTTATGATGCTATGCATGTAGAAGATTTCGCTGGGAAGGAACAGAAGGCTGGAAGCAGTAGATAAACAGCACCAGAGATAAATTTGTAATTGAGCAGTTGTAGCTCTGCTATGATTATTTTTTTGTCCTGAACTATTTAGTCTTCTGTTGACCTGTTGTGCAGGGGTTTTGCTCTTAAGGTGTGTAGCAATGAACTAATATTAAGTCCGCCAAAGTGCGAAATCTGAACTGTAAGAGAGCTGAAACTTTTTTTTTATCGTTCAACGGTGTGCTGAAGGAAAAATTACAGGGTAAAATCTACTTATTTATTTCATTTTAGGCTCTATTCAAACAAGAAGAATTAGAAAGCATCCCAAAATGTGCCTTGTAAATTCTATAGAAACTAATAAAGGTTAGCAGACAATGACAGCAAGAGTGGTAGTAACATTTCTGTCCTAACTGCTATGTGAAAACAGATTTCTCTGTTTTTTCAAAGGAAGAAATAGTCCGTTTGTAAGTAAAAATAGCTTAAATAGAAGTGTGGTACGTTATGGCAAATATCCATAGTTGAGGCATCATTAGGCTTAAAGCCTAACTAGGTAATAGTAAATTCCTAGCTGTAAGCACTATGAGTT
The DNA here is from genome assembly GCA_013400415.1 of Scytalopus superciliaris. NCBI lineage: Eukaryota > Metazoa > Chordata > Aves > Passeriformes > Rhinocryptidae > Scytalopus > Scytalopus superciliaris. Next base: position 48,478 of record VXBX01000333.1, read on the forward strand.
ACAGAACTGTCACTTTGGGAAAGTGTATGTGTAGACTAAGATCTATACCAAACTACAAATTAGGTTGTATGCTCACGTTCATGATTAGCTTTTCCTAACTTGACTCTTCAAAGTGTTCAAAGTGAACAATGAATAAAGTAGGTAGCAGAAGAAAGCTGGCATTCTAGCATCTGAATCTTATAAAGAGAACCTCTTGAACAAAAACCAAGCTTGTAAATTAGCCCAGGCCCAAATCATCAGTACTGATAGATTTGTTACGAAAGGACCTCAGGACATACTCTTGGACTCTAGTCATTACACAAACTTCTTTGGAAATCAGGGGAATTAAGGCCCTTAATAATATTAGGAGAGCTGTTTATGTTAGTATTTCTGTGCTGACAAAGTCATATTTATACTATATAACTCTTGTTTATCTCCGCTTCCATATGGCTGAATACCTCCCCTGGAGTCAGTGATACAGAAAACATGCTTTCTGTAGTGAAGTAATATCCAGAGAAAGTAAAAGGGTCACAATCTGATTTCAAGTAGCTATTCAGCTTTAAAAGGGCTGAAATTATCAGACCTATAGTAAGAAAAGTATGTTTATTGGAAAAGTGGCTACGAATCTTAATGCTTTCCAACCTTTATGTCTTGGAGCATTATGTGGAGAGATTAAGCAGGGAGTTGCGTTTTCACTTTGCGTCCCAGCCACTGTCCTGCAACTGAAGTTTGTGCACAGCTGAGTGAGAGGAACAAGTGATTGCAAATCTCTGTGAAATAGCTGTTCCTGGCCATCTGTCCCCCAAAAATGAGTGATCCCATAAGGGAAACAGGAGAGAGCTGTGTCTATAAACATCACCTTCATTGTGCCAACACGGGTTGTTCTAGCTATTTAGCCAAGAGTATGCTTAGCATCAAACCTCAGGTTGTAACTACAGCAGCAGAGGTTTAGCTGTGCAGAGCTGTGCTTGTGCTGCCCTGTTGTGAGGCCAGGAGGTAAGAGACAGCAGTGAGGGGTTTGGGGCACCACTGGAGAGCTCAGGCATTAATGTCACTTCATGCAAATGTAAACCCCAGCATCATCCTGGTATTACAAGAAATCACTAGTCCCAGCAGCATCGAATTCTGGTACCAACAGCAGAAAAGTTGAGAAATTGCTCGCTGCAGCAGCTGTCTGGTATTACATGCCAAACATCCCCAACTGGACAGCACGAAACCAGTGTTAGACCCTTCAGTCTGTGATAAACCTTACATCATTTCGTCCTGCCAGAGTTCAGCAGGGCTCTTCTGGACCTGGCCAGTTTTGCCATGTCTCCCAGCCCTTTGCTCACCAAAAGAAAGCCGGACGTTATGGAAGTATTTGTTACATGATGACAGACTAAACAGCTGGCAGAGAGACAGAGGAAAAATAATCACTTGCAATAGGAATCTTCAGAATTACTGACTTTCTGTCGCTATTATTAACAGGCATGCCCTGCCACTTCATCCTTTTCCAAAACCAGTTAAACACGACCTTTAAAATAATTGGGAGTTTTACCCCCTCTACTTGTCTTGGGACACTATTTCATTACTTTTCATTGACTGTGATTACTAATATACTAAGTCCCAGTTAAACTGTAGCTCTGGTCTCTTTACATCTATATGCTTATTTCTGTTATTTTGAATCTGACCAGTTCAATTTGATTTTCTTCCCCCAGGGAAATTTCGAACTGCACAAGTAAAGGAGGCTTAAGCCTGAGTCTCTTCTGTTCTACTTACTCTAGTTGTTTTTTGATGTGACTGAACAAATAAAATGGATTGAAAAGTATAATGTGTGTTGATTTGGAAAGAATTCTTAGGAATTGAACCTGTCACCTTATTAGTTCCTTTACAGAGTGTAAAAAGTATCTTAAGGCATTTGTTGCCCTGTTGGACATTAGGATATTGCTGCTGATCATTTCCAGTTTCTCCATGGAAGATAGTTTGGATAACTCTGAGCTTGTGCATTATGGTCTCCTAACGGTAATGGTTCGGGACGTCTTATTCTCATTCTACTCTCTATTATTTGTTGGAATAACTAGATGCTCCAAACTAGAGATTTTATAATATAGGATGGAACTCTTTTCTTTCCTACTCCTTCTCTAGCCTCCTGGGGTGGTTCAGTGGCCTTTACTATTTCCCAAAGTTTTCAGGCTCTGAAGAACTGAATTGGTAAAATATGAAAAATAAAAAGCAGCACTATTTTCAAAGAGTAAACACAGTCAAACATACAATTCAGCTTATTTCATCTAATCCATTTCTATAATTGTTTGATATTTTAGCCTCTGTATAAACACATCAAAAATCTTACCTATCATAAGAATGGATCACTGCTCCATACCTTGCATTTACTTCTCTCCTAGTTTTCCTGTCCTTCACAGTCAACAAAACAGGAACAAACTAAGTTTTTTTGCATCTTTACAAGCTTTAATAGAAGAGGGGTAGTTCTAATTGACTTAATCTCAGAAGACATTAAGAAAAGAAGAGTGATTTGGCTAAACACGTCTTGTTTACCTGCTTTGCCGATAGTAACAAAAGCTGATAAAACATGTGCTTCTGTTCTCACCCTCTTAGCTACGGAGGGATGGGGTTAGTGGGTGCAGTTGTAGTAAAAATAAAGGCAGTTGACATGGTCTAAGGATGGGGGCAGGTGCAGGGAAATGAAAATGCTCTAGTGGGACTTTAGCCATTGATTGTATGAAATGGGAATGGATCTGCTTCTGTACTTTTTGGAATCACATGCTGCACAAAGGTCTACATTTTCAAAGGAATGAACATAATTTCTTGAGGCATCTGTGCTGACCTGAAATAAGAAACAGTATTAATTGAAACTGACTTTTTTCAGTAGCAGGCATGTGTGTCTCTGTCCCTTACTGGCACTGTCATAATTTTTTGGGATCAGGGCAAAGTGTGAGATGACTTGCTGTTTGTTACAGCTTCTATAAATTCATCTTATTTTGAGCTGTTAAGAAAGAAGATGAAATATCTTGCCTGCAACATAAACACCCCCAAACCTACTGGACTTTTACATGTTTCCCGTCTGGAGTCTGTAAAACCATGACATGAAATGCTGAGGCAGCTGTCGCTTTGGTTGCCGTAGGTTATGCCTCCCCTTCTGGCTTCACTGGTATCAGTCTCCCTGAGCACCCTTGAAAGTGTTAACTGAAACTACAAAGCTTTCTACATCCAAGGCAGACAACAAGCTTTTGCTTATGCTGGAGAGAAGAGTGATTGATGGAGTTGGGGGAGGAAGAGGGATATGGAGGGAAGTTTCTCACTGGCTGGTCCCTCATCCTCAGATGACTGCTGACCTTGATGCCCCTCGACCTCATCAACAGAATGTGCTTTTCCAGTCAGCTTCTGGGAACGCTTCAGGGGCACCTGCACTAGTTGATATGCACCGGACTTTTGAGGGGAATGAAAGAGCTGTGGTTTTGCTATGGCCTGAAGGAAAAAAGTATGAGCAAGGAGAAATGGAGGGAAAGTTTAATAAATTTAGATTTATTTAGGTAAAATTCACAGTTGCCTTCTATCAAGCAAAGATTCTGCCCCTGTTTGTGAAACCATGTAGGCTTTCAGACTCCTGATTTTTGAAAAAGTCACAGCAATAGCTGAACATTTTTATGGAATTGCAGAACAGTAAGCAACCAGTATTATTGGAATAAATGCATGTTGACAGCTATTTGCCCAGAGTATTATTATGCATGCAAATCGGAAGAGCCCAATGTATTGGATCCAGAAGCATAATCGCTTTGCATTAGTCTCTCTAAGTAGTGATGAAATGATCAAACATTAACACTAGGCTATTAAACAGGCTATCTGACCGAGAAATTATACTAGGCAGGTACTTGATATTAGCCATAGCAATTTGGTAGCAAATAACATAAATCAGCTATGTATGTTTAATCATTCCCACACTGCTTACAAGCAGGACATGGGCAACTCATTTGATTGCTTCACTGCTGCAGCCTTTTTAAAACCCTCAGAGCAAGTATTATTTTTTTCAGTGTTCCTTTTCAAACAGTGTTACTGGCCACTTAAACTCTGGGCTTTAAATGAGGTGTAACAGCAGTCACACCTCTGTGGCAGCACCATTTGCACCTTCAGTCCCTGGTGGCAGCGTCATGAGCCAAACCTGCTTTTCAGGATTCTCCTTCTAAAGAAATTTCTGCAGAGTACAAGGTTGTGGGCACCTGTAGAAAGCAGCAGCCTCCCACCAGCTTGCTATCCTGGGAAGCACCATCCTGAACAGTTGGCACTCAAGGGTGTTTATTGACTGAATTGCTGGCAGTCCTGAGATGATAATGAGGTACTTTTGAGTATTCAGAATCCTGTACAGGTTGTGAATTGCCAAACAAATGGGGACTCAGCCTTTCAACAACTGAATCTGTGTGTCCCAAAACCAGCTTCGTTGCTATGTTATTCTATCAAATTTGCTACTCCTCGCTGTTGTAATTCCCACAGGCTCGCTTTGTTGCCGGGCACCCAAGCAGTGCTTGTCATAGACACCACAGCTGTGTGGCAGAATCAAAGTGGTTGTAGATGAGGCACAACTTTTCTTAATGTCACCTGGACTGGGATGACACACACTTCCCACTCCTCCTATATCTCTTCAGCACTCCAGACTAGCATAAAGGATGCTTTCTACAGAGCACTGTGTGAAACTAGCCCCTTTTTCAAATTCAGTTATTAAACAGTATTATAAACCTCTGACAGGCTGTGTTATTGTTACCAAAAGCCTTCAGGTAGCTCTGATGCCAATACATTTACGAGCATGCAGCTAAGTGGGCATACAGCCTGTTGTTTCCCTGTGGGCCCCAGCAGGAAAATCTAAAATAGGTATTGAGTGGGCAGCAGCAGAGTTTGCAGCCATCCGGGAGCAAAGCCCGAACAGGAGAGGCTCAGCAGGCTCGCACTGCTGACTGCATGCATAGCTCTCTGGGACATAATTACATCAGCGTTATGAGGTAGAGGGGATTACAGTCGTACTGTGGCAGCAGGGGTAATAAGAAAGAGCAGTTGCAGAAGAAATTCACTTATGTGCTTCTTGTTGCATCACTCCAAGGCACTCTTGACCACTACTGGCTCTAATCACACCAGTAACTTTCTTCTTAACAAGAAACCCTTGGTTAGCTCTTATGCCACCAGACTTGCTATAGTCCCTCTTTTCCATCTCTAAGGTTCCTATCCCGACAGTCTACGTCTTCACTGGCCAGCATGCATCCTTCCTTTTCCTCTTCGTATTCCAAAAAGTAGAGTAGGTCCAGCTACACATTCCCTCGGATTTGAATGACTTTTTCAAGGTCAGGAAGTATTTCAGGAAAGCTTTTATACTATACATCTAAAATGCTGCTTGTCAGAGATAACACAAAGATTCGTATAGACAAAAGATTTAAATACCTTGCTGAATTAGGACCTTCCTTTCTCTCTCTCACGTGCATTCTATAGTCACTGAATTCTCCTGCAGAGATACTTAGCATTGCATTAGACACTTACCTTTCTTCTACTCCTGGAGCAGCATGTGTGCTTTTTCTGTCCATGCCATCTCATCTATCTCGTGTAACCAAAGGAAAAGACTGATTTTTAAACCAATGTTGCCCTCTAGTGAACAAAGATATATATGCAAGCACCTCCACTTTTTTTGGGAAAGAGATGGGCTGAGAGAGCTTTGAGCCTTATTTTCACAGAGTGGAGTTATGGCATTGAAGCACAGGGGATGAATGGCTGCTGAGTATAAGGAGTATATGTATATATATGTATATGGAGGCCCAAAATTTTATATGAGCACAGAGACAAAATATAGAGCTAGGGTTTAAAAGATCATCCTTTCTCAGGGCAGGGGGGATATGCTGCAGGTGTTACTCTAGCTGCAGGATTGAAATTTCCTGCAGGTAGGAGAGAAATGGAGCCCTCGAGTACAACCTGGTCTGCCCTGTATGTGTCCATATATGCCTGGCCTCTAGGCAGAAGAGAATTGTGAGCTCTCTTATGCACTGCTTTCAACTGCTGTTGGGCCACTTCTGAAGGTGCTGAGGGCTGTTTTCTCAAAAGAAGCCTCTGTTGTACCTGTGGCCTTGGCAGAAAGGTTTGTTGTCCTTGGAAAAAGGAGTCCTTCTTTCAACCTATTTCATTTCAAACCACCATGAAGTCACTGTTTATGAAGAGTGTCTTCTCACAAACAGTACAGTCAACGCAAACTCCCTTGTTCTTGCTTTGCAGAATGAACAAGCCTTAATTGGCAGGTGATGGTTTTACTCATATATATATGACTCCACTGGTCTATTAGGACCTTGCACAGCAGATGGGACTGGAAGCATGACCAAATCCTGAGCTTTGTGGAAAGGGTAGGCAGTTCAGTTCATATTTAAAAACCATCCACCCGAATACATGAAAGTAGAGGAAGCTGGTACTGTCATGCTATTTCACGCTGCTGTGAACTTAATGTTGCAATTCCATACAGAGCTCTTTCCTTAAATATTGAATGCTGGAAGATGAAGACAAAGGGTTAGTGGAAGGGCGGAGCTGATCTCAGCCGAGCGAGGGTGCCTGGCAGCGTCCCAGCAAACACACGGTCGCTGCCGGGTGGCTGCCTTACAGAGCTTAAGGGGACACTTATTACTATTAAACACAAGAGGTAAACAGTTCTTTGCTTCTTTGGTCCTGGAATGGTTTCCGTGGTGATGATTTCAGTTCTAGGGATGTATTTTTCCATTTATCGTAGGTGTCTCTGTTCCCCACACGAAAGGATATCTGAGTTGATGGTGTAGCAGAAAGATGAGTATGATGGAGCCATTGTTCCTATAATAACATCTGTTGGCCATACAAAGAAGAATATTGTTTATCAGTACACTGTGGAAAAGATTTCCATTTTAAAAAAGTCACTGAGAAATATATTCCTACTGAATCCAACCTTGCCCGCTAAAGGAAAATATTGTTGAAATAGTAACCCATGAGCCATTAATTTTCATCGTATTGGTCCCAAGATAGAGACACTAGTATTCTTCAAGATCTCTGAAGGTGATTTGTAATTATAATGAGAAGTAAGGTGATTCTTTCTTGAGGTTCCAGGATCCATGGAATAATCTAGAATTATGTTCATTTCCGCTTTAAACTCAGTGGCTCTTGAAATCAAAAGGCCCTGGGAATTAAGGCTAGATTCATTGAATCCTATGGTTTGTACTGGAATATCCCTTCTATAAGACTGTGACGTTCCAGATTTAGAAAAGAACCATTTTTACCATTCTTTTTGAAGTATTCCACCTTGCATGGCCTGAGTATAAATGTAAAACAAGAGCTATGCTATAGTGAAATGTTGGAGTCCTTTACCGAAAAGTTTGGTTTTTCTTGCATTACAGAAACTCTAATATAAAAAAATACCCAGGAGAGCAGAGCTGAAAGCCCATGTTGCCTTCTCAGTTACACATTCAATCAATTAGGCTTTTACCGGCATCAGAGACTCATTCTGAAGCCTGACAGTACTTTGAAGAAGAGCAGTCTTTGTTTTCTTTCATCCAAACATGCTTTCAGTAGTCCTTCTGATGATTGAGATCTCCTCAAGAGCACTGCATCAAGGTATCCCAGATGTTGGTTAAATGCTCCCTGGGTTGAGAAACAGGTAATGAAGGCATCACTGAGATGTCATCAACTGACAGTGATGTGCACTGTGGGGAATCCACGGGGTGTTTGAAAATGTGTGCTAGTCTGAGTCTCCACAAAATGCATGCACAGACACTCACTCCAGCAGGATCTTACTGACAAAAATCTGAGACCAAGTTCAGGCACTTTCAAGATTTTCTGTGAGCTCCTTTGGCTCTGAAGATCTGAATTTAGCTAGCACTGGCTTTTAAATAGGAAGCAAAGGTTTCTGGCATAAGTGGATTTTACTGCAAGGTGTAAGAAATCACTTATTAATTTAGCAAACAGACTATTTATATTGACTTACTCTCATCACAGAATCACAGCATATGCTGGGTTGGGAAGGACCCACAAAGACCATTGAGTCCTTTTCAAGTCCTGCACAGGATCACCCCAAGAGTCACCACCATGTGTCTGGGAGTATCATCCAAACGCTTTTGGAACTCTGTCAGGTTTGGTGCTGTGACGACTTTCCTGGGAAGCCTGTTCCAGTGCCCAACCGCCCTCTGGGTGACAAACCTTCTCCTGATATCGAACCTACACTTTCCCTACACAACTTCAGACCATTCCTTTGGGTTCTGTCACCGGATTTTTAGAGTTTTTCATTCTGTATTAGTGGTTTTAAAGACTAAAAAAATTGTGTGAGACAAGGCAAGAAAATTATTTTTGAAATAGGACAAGAGAATATTAAGGAAAAGAGCAATAATTGGGCTGTTTGAATAATGATAGGGTTATTAATTGAATACATTATGGATTAACTGTAGAAATTATTTCCACCTTATAAATACTCTTTCTTATTTGGCTATGTTTTCTGGAAGAATAAGGGAATCTGCTCAAGAAAAACAGAGAAAAGAATGCTAAAAGAGAAGGGAAGCAGGAAAAGAAGTATAGAGGCTGAAATCTCATTATAGTAAGTCAGGCTTAACTGATTAAGATGTCTTTATAGATACTTCAAATCAGCTGAACAGCACAAAGTAGGTAAAAACATGTAGATCTAGCCCTCCTTCTGGAAAATAATGATATCATAAGACGAGATTAAAATGTATAAATGCACAAATTATGTTATGAAGGAAATTGCAAAAATGCCAAAATAAAAATAATCAAAGGAAAAAAGAAAACAAACAAAAAGTTGAAATTTAAAGAGAAATAACAAAAAACATTAAGGCTAGGGCATAGTAGTACCTAAACAACTACACCTGTCTGCCAGTAAGACAAGTTATTTGGTTGACATTCTGTGAAATCAATGACTTAACCTAGAGGTTTTTAAGACAATGAATAATGCTTTCATTGAATAGTTACAGTCTCAAATTATTCACCTTCAGCTACATTTCTGCCTCATTTATGTATACAATCAAAACTGTTTCCTACACAAAACTACTTTTGGAAAAGAAATAGAAAAGCAATTTTTCATTTGCAACTTGAGGTATTTCAGGGCACCAGATTTTTTTTGTGAGGGTCAACATACTGACACCAGAGGTGTTGGCAAGATTGCTAGAGAAAAAAAATGAGTTCATATCAGGAACCCTATCTGTCAATTTGGGCTTATTTGTCATTAACTCATAGATTAATGTCTGGTATAAATCTGAGCAACATATCTCAGCAACTAGAAAAAAGCACAGATAAATTTAGGGATATTAGGAGCTTGGCTTCATTCACTTCTTAAATAATTTCTGGCAAATTCCTCTGTTTGAACTATGTAGAAATAAAGAAAGCTCTCTTCTATTTAAAATTTGTATAAGAAATTCAAGTATCAATTTCCTTCCTTTATTTTTCTGACATTATCATGTGGTTCCTTTTATCCTGTAAAAGGGGAGACTCTTTCATTTTCGTGGCAGAACAGACCCAAAAATGTCTGACCTAGCGCACAGAGCTCCACTACAGTAAGTGCTGTCAGTATGCACACCGAAGAATAATGTTAGTCACAACAATTTTACAGTTTAAATAGTGAAGACAGACAACAAGTGAAAACTGGCATCATTAATGATGAGATGAAGAGGCCAGAACTATCAAGAGAGACAGATAGCTAGAAATGAAACACAAGCTCCCTGATTCCTAAGCTGGTGTCTCTCCCCTACTTTCATGAGATTGCTTTGGAGCTTCACACTGAATCTGAATGACCAAATATATAAAGCCTTTTTTGTGGGATTGCTTTGAGCAGACCCTGTTTCAGAATGTAGTTAGAGTGTAGATAATAACACCTGGTGTTTATCCAAGCTATGCAGCTACTGGCTGGGAAAAGCCAAGAAGGCCAAGGGAACCATGATAAGCTCAGGATGAGAACGTAAAAATAATTAGATAGGCAGTTAGCAACAACAAGACATAGTGAGTGAATTGCCAACCAATCATGCTCTGAATAAGGGCCCATGGACAGTGGCCAGTAGCCAATTGCTCTGCATATAGAAACGTGTGTACAGTAGTAAAAAAGGTATATATATCAGCAGATGTTTTGAATAAAGTTGGATTTGAATATGCATCATATTGATGTGTCAAGTTCATTCCCGCTCGTGAGGTTAATCCCCGGCACTTTTTTGTTTAATATTTCCTCAGGTTAAAATAAGATCTATATGTTCCTGCACAAGTACAAGATAACTGCTCTATGAAGCAATATTTTAGCCAGGGTGAACACAACACTATTTCTAGGTCGTATGTGTCACACATTGAGATTCTGTCACTGCATCTCTCAGCAATTTTTATGACTTGAATAAAGTATATTCCTAATATTTCAATAAATAAAAACTAACCTGCTGCAATAAGGTTCAGCGCCAATCACTCCAGCATAATAACCCTATAAACTTTTATTACAAGACAAAATAGGATGCAGCTTCTATCTACCTTCTGCAGAATATTTCCAAAGACAAGATAGGACAAAAGTAATGATAATAAAAAAACCTTTCTAAGTGGATGTGCAGGAACATAAGGAAATACAAGTGTGAATTTATGGTGGAGGAAAGGATAGAACATTAGCTCTGCATCAACTCTATCATGGGTTGTGCCTGAAAGGCAGCTGTTCTCTTTCAGTGTTTCTGATTTTAAGCATAAATTAGTGATGTAGAAACTACAGTTACATGAAAATTACTGTCACTTCCAGCGTCGACTAATGACTTTCAGAAAGTTAAACTGAACTCAGACACTCTTTGAGCTTCAAATATAAAAAATCACATGGCTTGGAGGATGTGCTTGCTCTCTCCCAAGTACAAGAAATGATTGATAATAATTTCAGATAAAAAATAATGATTAAGTACAAAAGGAAAATAAAAAGATCTGCAGCATTGTGTTGTGCAATATGTAGGCCAGGGAATTACATCACAGCTGCCATACTTGCAAGACTGTGAATAAAACCAAAATGAATAGATCAATAAATCACAGGCTCAGGCTTCTTTCTAGCTTAGGTTCATTCTTGTTGCTTGGTTTGTTTTATTTTTTTAATTTTTGCTTGTTTGACAATGAAATTATGTAAAGATCACCCACCAAACAAAATATATTGGGAGAAGTGTCTCACTCTGAAAGTTATGAAAAGTATTTTTTAATATAAAGATGTGAAAATACAGGGTCCTTAAGCAAGACATGCCTAGAAAGAGAATAAACTATGCAGTGCCTTATTATGCCTTATTAAATGTGTCTGTTTCTGCCAATGCACTGTATTTCAAACCTAAATAGAATACACTTAGTACTGAAATCAAGTTTAAACTGAAAGAGAAAAGCAATGTTTTCTCTGATTCACACCCTGCAAGTTACATTTGTAAAGAGGTTCATAGAAAAATCTAGTAATTGGTTCTTTGTATAATCACAAAGCCCTAATCCTATGCTCATTAAAGTAATTGATAAAACTCTCACTGATGTCAGCAGTGGGGGGATTGAGCCCTAATACAGCATATTGGCTTTTAGACGCATGTGTCACACACGAAAGTTAATAAATGAAAGGCACAGAGAAACACAGAAGAGCTACTCAAAAGAGCACCTTTTCAAAGACAGAATACTATGTCCTTATCTCCCAGACACACACAGGCAATGAAATGGCTGATCCAATACAATACTCCTCCTGCTCCAGGATAATGGTGATGCTCTTAGTCAATGATGAGAGATGTAGTGAGGGAAAGGACTGCTTCTAGATGTACTCTAGCCAACAAGGAGAAAACACACATTTCTAAAAGAAAACGATAATGCATAATAAACCCACCACCCAACAGATATGTTCTTGCAGAATCACACAAATTAATTATAGTATCAAATAAGCAATCTCTGACTGCATTTCTTGAAAAAGCAATTCCACATGCACAAAGAAAACGCTGAATAAGCGGCTAGTAATTTAGGATAAACTGACACACTGAGCATACTAACTGGAGCTTACACAAAGTAATACATTTGTGCCCAGGATACTTTTCCTAGGTTAGTAAACGCAGACCAGATGCTTTATCTAATGTAAACAGCCTGGTGTCGTTGTTTTCTCCAGCTGAATTTAATCCAGCTCCCACAGGTGGCTGAATCCTGGGTTTAGGTAGAGTAACAAGAGTTCAAATTAATTTATGTTGATATTTTGTTTAAGGGACAACTAAAGCAGTCAACCCTCGAAACTCCGACTTCTTTTTGCAATATTAATCATGCTTGTTGTAATAATGCCAAAAACTAACCAGAAGTAAAGTTCCATTGTGCTGACACTTTACAGAAATGGTCTTTGTTCCACTTTTCCTCCCACGTCTTGTATTCCCTACAATTTATGAACACTAGTCTAGTAATCTTTTATTTCCTCCTACTCTGTGAATTGGAAACCAGTCTTGTCACCAGTTGTGAAATGCCTCCTTTTTCTCACTTTCATTCATAAAATCCATAAAATCCCACAATCAAATACTCTTTCAGGATTAGACCCACACAAAACCAGATGAGGAATTTAGGCTCGTACTGACCCAGAATTAAACATGCAAGCAGGTTCACACCTACAGATTTAATTCCAAACTCCTTTCCCTGGAAATTCAAAGAGGATCAGATCTGAGGATCAGATCTGTGGTTCTGGTTTTGCACCATTTCTAACCCTAATAATTTTAGCTTAATCCAAACCTGAGCTGCAAAACTGTACAGTTTTAATCAGGACAGTACTGACAAATTGGAAAGTGAAAACAGGAAGCTGAGAGTGATATTTGCAGCCACTGCCATTCATTAATAACATATTTCACATCAAGTAAGCATTGAAAGAACCTAATTTTTCCTTCAGTCTGCTTCTGCACTGTTGTGACTACTAATTTCAGTGGAGTTATCCCTAGCTCATGCCTGTATAAGTGGAAAAAATTTCTATCTTCCAAAACGGGAATTAAATGGCCTTATGTAGACAGGATTAATTTTCATGTGCTCTCTGTTCTTTGAAAGAACAGTAGTTTTTATTTCTTCACAAGTTTTAAGTAAATATTTGCCTGAGTCATCCTCAGTGAGGACTGGGTTGGAAGTTACTTTTTTATAATTACCATTGTTGCCATATTACTAGTAGTTTGGTCAAGGCTTGTTCAAGACAGCAGGCCTGAAAAGAAAACCATGCCAGAAACAGGCTGGACTCTGTTAGAGTTAGGAATGTGCTGAACTTAAGAAACAATAATCAAAAGATTAAGTCAAGCATGCAGTACCAGGTGCAGAGCGATTTGTGTTAGGGATAGGGTAGAAACTGGTGGTGGAAATCGGTTGCAGAGCATCTAAAGATAAACAGTAAAGATAATTTATGGCAGGAGGGTAACGGCTGATTGTACTGGGGATGATATATGGGAATTTATGTGTAACTAGGATATTTGCTTTGATGTGGAAACCAATCACGTAGTCTTGTTTGTGTGAGGGTATAAAAAATGCATTCGACATGCGGGTCTTTGGGATCCTGACTTGGGACGCTAGTCCTCAGGTCCCCGGGCCCTGAATAAAGCACCGCATAAACTGACACCTTGTTAGTTTGTGTTTTTCTGTGGTTCGGGCAACACCATCATAAGGCACCCTGTTTCAGTAGAGCATGTTTTACCGGGATTAGAATTTGGATTACCATCAGAATTTTTAGATATTGCCTTTATTCAGTTTGAAATTGAACACATTTTCTAGTTCACTAAATAAAGCTTCTTTTGTTAACAAACAGGTCGAACCTTACTCTGCAGCCAGCTGTGGCACATGAGCAATTTAGAGGGCCACATCACTTCTTGAGGCCACCTGACTCAGGTAAGTGAATTTACAGCTGCGATACCTGGATCTGCCTGCTGCAAAAGGCTAGGTTACAAACCTTCGCAGCTTATGGACAGAGGGCTAGAAAAGGTCAAAACGTTTGCCATATCAACTTCAACAGCATTGGATCACAGGAAGAGATACATTTAAAAACAGTAATTTAAATTCAGGTGCAAAACAGCAACTTTTCAGTTCAACATGAGTTTACACAGTTTTGTTCTGCTATACATGGGAAGAAAGCAGTTCTCTGGCTTCTATAGCTTTGTACCTACATAAAATCTCCAGGCTTGCCCAATAGCAACATAGTGGGGGAGTCTTCCCATATAAAGCAGAAAACTTACATTTTGTCTTGCTAAGATGCCAACTGATTTCCTTGACAGGAATTGAAGGTTTGTGTGTTTAAAACACTGTTGTTACTATCCCAAAGGCCGGGTGCCCTTGCAATGCTGATTGCCATGCTCTAATCTCCCAGCAAGAGTTGAGTTGCCCTCACAGGCAAGGACTGGCTTCAGTGTGCTCCAAAAGGGGCTGCTTGGTCTTTCCACAGCCCCTGTTTAAACATGAGATCCTTTGTTGACCAAGGCTAACTCCAGAAAATTATTTACCTTTATGAGAAAATTGTCTTATATACAAGAGATGAGATAACCCATTCATAGAACCATAGAACCATTAAGGTTGGAAAAGACCTCCAAGATCATTGATTACAACCATTAGGCCAACACTGCCAGGTCCACCACAAAACCATGTCCCTAAGTGCCACATCTACACACTTTTGAACACTTCCAGGGATGCTAATTCCACCACTTTCCTGGGCAGCCTGTTCCAGTGCCTGACCACCCTTCTGGGGCAGCAATTTCTCCTAATGTCCAGCCTAAACCTTCCCTGGTGTAACCTGAGACTATGTCCTCTCATCCATGTCACTTGTTACTGGGGAGAAGAGACTGCACCCTCCTGACTACAACCTCCTTTCAGGTATTTGTAGACTGTCATAAGGTCTCTCCTGGGCCTTTTTTTCTCCAGGCTAAACACCCCCAGCTTGCTCAGCTGCTCCTCAGCTTCTGCTCCAGACCCTTCACTAGCTCCATTCCCCTTCTCTGGACTTGCTCCAGCTTCTCTTTCTTGTAGTGAGAGGCCAAAACTGAACCCAGGATATGAAATGCAGCCTCACCAGTGCCTTGCACAGGGGGACAAGCAGTTCACTGCTTCTGCTGACCGTATCCTGCGGATAGAAGCAGGATGCCAATGGCCTTCTTGGCCACCCGGTCACCTCACGCCCAGCCGCGTTTGTCATAGAATTGATGTTTTGAGGAAGCCCGTTCGTACAGCAAGACCTCAGCGCCTACTACAGACCAACCCCACTCGGGGCACTCCCTCGCCGAGCTGTCCCGGGCCGCTCCTATGGGTGGCCGCTGGAGGGCGCTCATCCCTCGGATACAGAGCCTCATCGATTTTCTCTGAGAGGCTTCGGCGGCGGCGAACGCCACGGCGGGAGGGCCGAAGGCAACGGGGACGCTTCCCACGGGAGGGGAAAGGGTGTGCGAGAGGCGGAGGTGGCGCGCCCCCCGCCATCCGCTCGGAGATGCCGCTGGCGGGGCGGTGGCGGCTCATCCATCCCTGCCCGTGCTGGCTGCGCTGCGGGGAGCGCTCGTCCCCCGCCGCAGTGCCCCTGAAGCCCGCCGGAACCATCCTCTCCCCTCGGCGCAAGCGGGGTGTGCCCGGGGCTGCGGAACCCCCTGGCTCACAGCCTGGAAGTGGGGGCGGCGGAGGCAGGTGACATTGGAGCCGTGCGCTCCCCCAGCCCGGGTGTCACCTACCGGTCAGGATCGGTGATGGAGAGCGGCGGAGCTTGGGAATGTCGGGGTGCAGTGACAAGGCTGGAGCGATGCTGCTATTTCCCCGTCCTCAGCTCCAAGCGCATCCAGCCCTGCGAGCAAGCATTACTGCCCCTCCATTCGGGCAGAGAAGAAAGGTGACAAAAAGACAAAAGGCATCCTCCAGCAAAATATCCACTATAGATGCATGATGGGATGCTGTGCACAGGCTCAGGTGCTTTTGAAAATGCTGCAATTTTTGTTTGACCTGTTTAACTTGTACAAACCCATCATACACTGGCCCTGAACAGAAGAGCCAGGAGTTGTTCTAAATGCCAGTAACACATCTCGTCCATCTGTCCATCCATCCATCCGAAGGCTTCTGCTCCCAGAAGAGTTTCTCTGCCACCATCTGTAGCTATGATTATCCCAGGGTGATTATTCCCAACAATACCACTGGATTTAGCCAGCTGGCCGCCAGGCCCAGCTGGATAGCTTTGCTGTGGTTTGTGCTGTGGGTTAGGTCACTAGTGACAAACCCAAATGAGTGTCATGAAATATACGAAAAACATCTCAAATAATTCAGGTCAGGTATTTTTCAACTGCGTATATTTGCCCAGAATTTTGATGCCTGTTCTCTGCAGCTCAGAATAATAGTTTAAATCTTTCTCATCTTTTCCCATGTGAGCAGAAGTGGTGTTTAACTACAGGAAAGTGGTGATTGTGTAATGATTTGGATAGAATTTCAGATAAAATATGAGCACCAAAGAGTTAGAGACAGCAAAAGCAGATATTCTGCCTAATGTCCTCAGCTACCATTAAGAAACATGAAAATCTAATTGTACTGAATGGAAATGTACGTCTTCATCACTGATTATGACACGGAAGAAAATTACGATATGATTGGCATCATAATGGCCAATGTTGAAATGTGATGACACTCCAGTATGATGTACATCTCCATTAGGAATGATAAATCAAAGGTTATTCATTTGTGCTTGATTTATGCCTGGAAAATGCTACCAAGGGAAATCTTGATTTAAATCTCTTAAT
>VXBX01000333.1:65167-86849 GCA_013400415.1 Scytalopus superciliaris
AAAAAAAAAGGCCGGGAGTGCCCTCTTCTGGCAACAGATGTAACTGTAGGCCCTGCAGTACTTTTTCCTGTTTTCATTTCTGTATCTAATTTAAATCTTCGATCTTTCATTATCCCTTTTACCACCACCATGGTCTGTGATATTTTCAGTAATATAATTCATACTCCTTTCTTGTATTTTATCCTCTGTTTCAGGAGTAGACTGGATAACATTTAATCCTGTGAAATCTCCCTTCTCACAACCACAGGCCTTAACCTTGCTGGTAATCTTTATTCCAGGAATACAGCAGAAAACTGCACAGGGTCTGTGCAGTTTATTAATGAGCATGGAGGAAAGGATTCAGAGTTTTTATGAGCTAGGTGAGAGACAATCTCGTGGGTATAGTGAAGAGGATCTAGACCACATGAGAAAAGAATTATTGATGGGACTGAACTTAAATTACTTGCTGAACTGTTGGTTTATCCTAGGCATCTACTCTGTAGTTGCCTGTACTTAATCGCTGCAGAGACAAGAGTGGAACAGGAGATAAGGGGGAGAAAATGCCTTGATTTCTTTCTTGCTACTATTGCTTCCAAGCTTTCTACTACCATGTTGTCTTGCACACAGCGTACCATGATGTCTGTCACTCACAGCTGTACTGGAGCATCAACTCTGACCTCTGTTACATACAAGTAAAGCCTTTCAGCTGCTTCTGCCACCGCACCTCCGATGGTTACATCTTCTAGTGTTTAAGATGTGTCTTTTCCCACTCTTCATGAAGCTGAAATTCTTGCCTAAGTTCACATTATTTAACAGCTGAGCTGCTGCAACATCCTTTTCCCTGGCCTTGACACATGAAGGCTTGCCTTTGCCCTAATCACACTGCACGTGGCTGCTGTTGCTTCAAAGATCATTTTCCTACCCTGTCTCTGAACATGTCATTCCTGTCTTGGCATCCCTATACTACCTCCCCCCTCACCTATCTCACATCAACATAAGCTGCCTATCTTCATTTCCAAGGTCCCCTGGGACCCTAACTGTCATTTCTCATTGTCAGGAGGCAGGAACAGGGAACAGAGCAGCTCCAACAGCTGCCTTGCCTGAGCAGACTTCCAGCTCTGCCGTGCTGGGTCCTTATATTCCTTTTTAGAGGAGGAGATGGGTGAATATGATTGGTCAGGAGGAAGAAAAGGGGTTCACTGTTAAAGGCAGTCAGGAATGAAGGCAGCTCCAATGTTTAAATGCTGTTAAAACCCTAAAATGGATCATCATCTTTTGTTTAGAGTTGCCATCCTCCTGTGTTCATCTCCAAACAAGCCCGTTCTCATCTTCTCCTCTGTGGTATCTGTCATACTTGGAGGCCACCCTGCATAAACATCCTCAGATTTATGTTGGTAGCTCTCTAGACTCTCCTTAAAGCTCTTCTTTGCGATGAAGTCTACAAAAGCTTTGACAACCGTTAGACTGCTACTGAGGTAATACTGCTGTTAGCCACACTGATCATTCTCATTTCCTTTATTCTCCCTCTCTCTGTTTGTATCCTGTTTGTATCCTCTCTCTGTTTGTATCTGTGGTCTCTTGTCCTCTGTTTAGTTTGTAACCACTTTGGGACAGGGCCATCATTTTGTTACATGTTTGCTCAGTGCTTCAGACAATATTTGTTTTTGGGGTTCCTGTGTGGTCTAATGGTACAGACAATAAATAAAAACAGTGACAACCTGCGGCAGGTGCTCTCTTCTTGCATATAGCACTCATTGATTTCAGGCTGTGGGCTGAGCAAATTGCATGAATATGGCTTGGGTCTTGTGGGTTACTGAGCAAAGGGCAGAAAGAGAAGAGCAGTGCTGGCTGTTCCATTCTAAATGTTGGCCAAAATGCCTTTAATAAAATTCCTCCCCACTCCTTTTTTTTTTTTTTTTTTTAAAAAAGTGTAGAACAGATCGAGGAACAACATATTAGCTTCACATCATTTTCTTCTAGAAAAGGGCAGGGGAAGAAGGCAAAAGTTTATGGGCTTTTATTTTTTCTAAAAAATACAACAAAAGGGCTATAGACAGCAGGAGGAAGAAAAACCCCAGACATTTGAAGATCCTTAGACCTCATCTTTTGCTCTCTGTAGTTGGTATAAAACTACTTTAAACCCCTAATTCTCAGCTATTTTCATAGCCAATAGTAAACTGAGTCTTTGCCCAAGCTTCCTAATCTATAAGTCGAACATCTCTTGCTTTAACTAACACAGGAGCTGTAACCTTTTCTTTGTAAGTATGTTGAAGATTGACAGGGATATGTCTATGGTAACTTGAGTTCAGATTTATTAGAAAAATGGGTTTAAATACCATTTGATTCTATTGCCTGCTCTTACTAACCTCCAGAACTGCCCAAGGCTTGCTACAGAAGACAAGGAATATGGCTGTATTGCAGAACACTCAAAAAGGATCCTCTGTGGCTCTGAACTGCAAAGTTGTCCATAGAGAGCTCTCTTTAGAATAATGTAACCCATAAAGAGAGCAATCTTTGGGATCAGATATGAATCCAAATTGTGCAAAAGTGAGTTAAAGTACCTTTGCAATACCACCACAACTCAGAAACTCAGCCTGTGTAGTTTACAAATCAAGAGCAGACAAAAAAGAACTACTGGATGTAATAAAGCGGAGTTCAGTGTTACAAATTCTGTATCAAAGTATTGGATAGATAGGAGAAGTATCAAGTATAAGGGAACAGTATGAAACCCACAGAAAGCTGATATTTTAGTCTGAGCTATGCTTAGGGTGATAGTGGAGCCCCTTGTTTAGTGCCTTTTAGTCTGAAAGTTCCCAAAACATTTTCAGAATAGTGATTAAGAAAATGAAGGTATTCTATTGTACACAAAGGGGGTCTCAAAAGACCACAGGAAACAACCATCAGTGAGTATAAGAGAAGCCAGGATGTGAAGTGGGACACAGAGCATGATGCAGTTGACAGCTGTGAACACAAGATGCTGGATTGTTAAAGTCATGCTCATCCTCAGTGGGAATGTTGTGTTCGTTGGTACTGATCCCTGCAGAGACAGCAGTCCAAGTAAGAGGCCATACTGAGAAACAGCACACAAATCATTAGAGACCTCTGTCACCTACTCTTAAGTAAGCCTTATGAGGATCATTAGGTTTGTGTTGATTGCCAGAATATGACCAAAAGTTACATACCTGAAAGAACACAAATGCATTAGAAAACAGAAAATACAGGGGGAAAAAAATCTTTCTGTGAGATCTTAAGTGTAACATTTTGATATAGATTTGATTTGAGAAACATTCAGCTTCCTTTAAGTTAACTTTTAAATTCTTTTTCCTGTCCCATGCCCATCTTTCCTCAGCTTTAAGCTGACCCTGTTATCTATAAGCTGGCTCCTTATTTTTGGTCCTGATTACTGTCACTCATGGACAGATTTAGGCAGGACTTGACAGTTAAACAGTAATGTGGCATTTTTGTTGATGTCATGGGGACTATCCCACAGTGGCATTCAATTTGGGAAGCATGAAATTATTTTTTTATGGCATGAATGATTTTTTGGAAGGTATTTTTTGTTTCTGTTTGTGGGTTTCTTCAACAGGCAAGGCAGTTAATGAGCCTGAACAGGCATAAGAACATAGTAGTTAGATGGTACACTATGGGCCAAAGTGAAGGCATTTATTTATTGTCTCAATCAAAAGGCAACATAAAGTTCTTCTTTTTCCCGTTATGATATTAGTCTTATAACATGGAAAACATTTTCTCTCCCTGTGGAACTCCTCCAAGTCAATCCACTACCATAAGGAAACTCAACCTTTAATACATTTTAATAAATAAAACATCGAGAATAAAAGTATACAATAACACATGATGACAAATATTAGCAAAAAGTATGTACAGATCTGTTCAATAATGTCTCTTTGGAAAATTCCTCTCCTGATGTATCTAAGCACTTAAGAATTTAATATCTGAGCACCTCACAATCACTAATGGATTTTAGTCTCCCTTCACCCCAAAGGCAGAAAAGTATATTGGCCTTTTACAGCTTTAGAAGTGAATAGTCAGGGACTTGCCTAAGGTCCTATGTAATTCTTTTGGTGGAAGTGAGTCCAGTACTCTGATCCATCTTTTCACCCACTAACAGATCTGCATCCTAACATTTAGGAAAGGGCTGTGTGATGGATAACCCGCACTGGCCTTTTTTAATATCCCGGGTTCTTCTAGTCCTGACTAATCACCAGGAATATTTTGCTGTTAGCTCAGCCTTTAAAAGAAGTTGCTCTCCAGTGTAGTCATTTGCCCTGACCTTAGGAGTTGCACAGAGCCCTACAACAATCTGTATATTTGCAGCTCACCCCTCAAAGGAAATTTTCCTGGCAGGGTTCAGGATTGAGGTTTGCAATGTGTTTAAAAGGCACATTGCTACATATGGCTTAGTTCGGGAAATTCTACGCAGGCAAAGTAATAAAAAAACCAATCGAATGAAAAAACTTCCCTCTGGCCAAGACCTAAAAGAGTGGATGGTGCTCATTCGATTCTACACCCGTGTTTAAGTTCTCTAACCCCTACCTAAGGGAGCACTTAAGCACTTCAACCTTAAATGCATGAGCAATCACTTGCCTCAGGGTGGGGGGTTGGGGAGAATATTCATCTGCTTTGCTGGGTCAGGACCTTGACCTGGAGTCTATGGATGTTTGATTCTTTTGAAAACCAAGCCATTTCTTTAGCGCTTTACATGGCTGTGGGAGTCTAATTTTAGGCAGTTGATGTTTAAAATCCAGGCCTGTACACACCTGCCATAGGAGACACAGTGCCCCTGATATTTGAGGCAAAATGCTCCCATTAGGGGTAATTTGTTTAAACCACTGGCCAGCAAAGAAAGAAACAAATCCAAACACCCAGCCCAATGTCACCCTCCCCCTGCAACCCTTTCCTATTCCCAAGGTTAGTTTGAGCCCCTTGGTACATTTTGGAAGGCTGTTGATACAAAGTCGTGCTCTTTTCATTTTCATGTCACTTCCTTAAAGAGGAGTCTTGAAGCCCTTGTTTACTGCAGCAGTGCTCAGGAAGGAAAACAACAGCAAGTGTATTTTCAAATGCCCTTAGCAGTTTTCTTTTTATTTTGCTCTCCAAGCCCCTGCTATTCAAGTTCCCTTCTCCTCAGAGCACTAACAACTAGATTGTTCTATGCACCCAGCTCCCATTAGCAAAAGAAGGGAATCATGCACATCATTCTCATGAACCACTTTAAGAGCAGAGTCTCATATGACAAAATGTGCCTCAATGACAGAGGATGCTCAGTAAACATTAACCACAAAGTGTTCTCATTTATATCTACATTGAAAATAGCATTTGGATTTCTAAAATGCACATTTAAATTATTTGGTATCAATCATCTTTGTCTTCCCAGTTTAAGAAATTAGATCTGCCCGAGAACAATAAATCTGCATAAGAAGCATGAGGTTTGTTAGTTTATACTGGAGAAAAAAAGGAGGCACTGACATTTGGATTAACTGTCATACCTCAATAATCTACAAGCCCTAATTTCTCATCAGTGAGTTTGTGTCCTTCAATGCATTAATTGCATTGAAATTTATGTCAATTATTCAAACTCTCAGTAGTCACAACTCATTTAATATCTACTTCCCTGTGCAGATAATATGAGATCTAACCATGATTAAATTCATATATGGACAAACAGAATTACTTCTTTACATGGTGGAGAGTCCCTTGACATCATCCTGCCTCCCAAAAAAGGTTCAGTTTCATATGAATTAAAGTATGCCTGTCACTAACTCTCATTTGGGAAGCATACCAATTTCACTGGTTACATAAAAATCAAGCTAAAAAGTATAATCAGAAATGTATCTACTCTCATCACATAGATCCCAACATGCTACATTTTATAAAAGAAACAGAAATACTGTTTTGTTTGGTGGTGTGGGAGGAGAGAAAAACATATTTTTCAATAATGTCAGTTTATGATTTATATTTTAAAGCACACCAGTTGGTAAACTTTACAATTTCGTCTTAGCTAGCATAGCTGTGGGTAGCTTTACAGAAAACTCATAAAAATTTAAAACTATTTTCTAAGTCTGGTAGATTTTTTTCTTCTTTACTATCAAGGACAGTGAATTTTACTGTCTAGATGTGGATTTTGTATTTTAAATGATCAGACCTTCTTTTGGATGAGTGTTAGGTTTTTTTATGTTAAATCAGTGGACCTTTCATTCTTCATGGGTAACATGAAGTGTTTGACAGTCAAGTGGATGTTTTTCTGTAGCCACCCATAACAGTGACTAGAAAACCAAGCAAATAATGCCAACTTAATAATAAAAAAATAGAAATTATTGATCTTCAATACTTTAGTCCACTTTCAAAATGACCATGCAACCCTGCTGGAGTGCATGGATTTGACTTTAAAACATAGCAACCTTAACGGTAGAGAGCACCCCTGATAACTGAAATTCTCCAAACTCTGGTTACTCTTTACTCATAATTTTAAACAGAGCAAAAACATAAAAGCTTCTGTTCCCAGAATTGTTGCATATTACCACCATTCATCAAATTGTTGTTTTGGTCGATGTCTTTTCTTTTCTTCCCCGCTTTATATTATTTTCATATTCTCTTATCACCAACTTTGAGATCATGAGAACCTGCACAATAATAAAACCAATGATTTTTTGCAGCAAAGGACTGCAGTATGGGCAAGAGGAAAGTTTCAAGTACCCTGCTTCTAGGAGGCTTATTTAAACCATAACAAAATAATTAAAAATTGCTTGACCATACCTTTTTAATTGGCTCCCTGATAGAAGGGTTAATAGGAATTCTAATACCTGTGTAAAAAAGACAGATAAAGAAAACAGGGTAATGTAATTCAGATTGTCTTTGTGTAAATGAGGCAATAAACGCCTGTAACATGAAGCGCAGTTTGACTTCACAGCAGGGCCTGTTGCTTAATTGAAAGTCCTAACTAGACACATTTATCAAAGAAATCTCTCAGAGGGAAATTTAATTATCACAATTAATCTGTATTTTTTTAGAAAGTCCCAGCAAAGCACATTGAAAATTTCTTTGGGAAGAATTTTACAGTATTATTGCCAGAAAAAGTCAAGTGCAAAACTTCTCCCCTTCATAGGTTAAAAAAAAAAAAGGGCAGACAGGCACAGGGCATGTTTCAAGGCTCAACTTGTAACGCCACTCATATACAGCCCAGAGTAATGAGCACTGTCACAGCAGGAGCTCGAATGGAACTATTTCTTCGTAAGTCACAAAGCTGCACCCTTTACAAACTGGAGAGGACACCTGGCTTGTGGAGAAAGCTGCCCCACAATGTGCCCATGGACTTGGCACTCACAGTTTTGGTTGGCTATGCAGGACCCCCAGCACCCCTCAGCTATCAGCTGTGAGCCCCTGCTCACAGGGTGTCTCACTGCACACGCAGAAAAGCTCAGAGGCACAACATGGCCTCTCCTCAGTATCTAATACAAAGTTTTGGTAAACTGAGGAACGGGGTGCACACTTTGTTTCAAACACTTCTGTTAAGAGGAGCTCTCTCCGATAGAGTTGCCCAGGTTTGCATCAGCATTGAGTGTCCAACAGTGAGCAATGGGACGTTCTGTAACCAGGATATTTCCCCTGAGTAATTGGTGATATCCAACTCCCAGCTGGCTTTGACTTAGCAGCTCTACAACTTGGGAAGGAGGGTAACTCCAAGCTCCATTCCTGCACAGCTTCTCACATTTGCTGTTTCGCAAGAGGTTTTCTATTGCTTCCTTTTTAAAGGCCAGGTAACATTTGACAGTTTAGTTAAATTATCTTTCTTATTTTGAATAGCAGCCCTTTCTTTTATGCAGAACCCTACCTCAATTTCCATGCCTCCAATGTCAGCCTAGGGTGCTGCAGAAGGCTACTCGTGGAGCAGATAACAAGTAGGATTACATCTATGTGCATCACATGGCACTTGACATGAATAAAGATGAAAAGAAAGCCCCAAGAAACTATGCAAGTCTCTGCCATGATAAAAATCCCCTTCAGTCAATCAGGGAGCTTATAGATCATAGCTTTTTAGGGCTTCTGGACACTAGCATGCAGCAAGTGATAGGCAGGAGTCTGCTCCTTCACTTTAAGGGCACAGAGCTCTAGCACTTGCATTCAGGCAGCATGCAAGGAATTGGCATAGTTGTCTACCTTCAGTGAAGGGCAACCGCCAGCACTTGAAAGGACAGAGAAAATGGGGCCAGAGTTTTTCACTTCATGTGGCTCGCACAGCCCCTCACCTACTCATGTTTCCCCATTCTTAAAGGTGCTCCTAACTCACCCTAAGGTAGCATAATTTTCCCTTCCATTCTTCATAGTTAGAGAACATTAGAAATTATGGCCCATGTTAACATTTCTGTGCATGCCCTTCCTCCCTTGTCTTCTGTGGGGAAAGTTGCAGCTGGGTCTCCTGATGTTGCTTATGTTGTTTACTGCCCTTTTTTTCCTGTGTTTCCTACGTTATTCAGGTTATAGTAATTACCAGAGGGGAAGGAAACAACTCCAGAGCAGATTGAATTGACTTTTAATTGGACATCCTGTGAACTAAACATTGTGACTTGGATAAGATTAAAATGTGAGTCACAAGTCTGGTGAGTTTTCAAGTGTTAGGGGAACACAGTGAAGGAATCAGGCAAAAACAGCAAGGAGAAAGCAGCTAGGAGCAATGCTCAGTAGAACAGCAGTTGCTGTACACTCTTACTTGTTTTCACTAGGCTTAGAACAAAACTCCAGTGGACAGAACTGGGGAAAATGACTGACAGTTCTTTATTTAAGAATTATTACATTTTCAAACAGTTTTTAATTTATATTCCTTTTGTGTACTAAACCCATCTTGAATGCCCTCTAGCAATATACCACTGTCCAGCTCAGCTAAATACATAGAAGTGCTTCTAGAGAAGGGCTTCATCAACAGGTTTGGCATCTTCCATGCACTTGCCTTTTATGTTTGATGCTTTACAATACTTCTGATGAGTAGATTTGCTGGAAGAAACAAATTGCAGACACCAAAATTAAAACTGTATTGTAGCATATTCATTAAAGTACGAATTTCAAATCACAGAATCACAGAATGAGTAAGATGGAAGGAACCACAGTGCATCAACTAGTCCAACCTCCCTGCTCAAAGCAAGGTCATCCTGGAACAAATTGCACAGGTTTGCATCCAGGTGGTTCTTGAATATCTCTGGTGAGGGAGACTCCACGAGGAGAGAAGGCTGAGTAGAGGGGCAGGATCAGATCCCTTGATCTGCTGGCAGTGCTCTTCCTAATGCATCACATTAGGTTTTCCCAGCCACAAGGACACATAGGTGGCTCATGGACAGACTGGTGTCCACCAGGATCCCCCAGGTTCTTCTCCATAGAGCTGCTTTCCAGCAGGTCATCCTCCAGTCTGTGCTGGTGCAGGAGGTTAATTCTTGCTCAGATGCAGAACCCTGCATTTGCCTTTGTTGAATTTCAGAAAATTCTTCTTTGCCCCGTTCTCCAACCCCTCAAAGTCCTTCTGAAGGGCTGAACAGCCCTCTAAAATGTCTAATCACAATCATTTACATGAGCCTCATTTGGTATACTTGCACAGACCTGATTCTACACATAACGACAGAGGTTCCCATTCAGATACTTAACAAACACCATGTCAAGATCCTGCTTAGAATCATAGAATCATTGAATGGTTTGGGTTAGAAGGGACCTTTAAAGGTCATCTAGTCCAAAACCCCTGCAGTGAGCAGGGACATCTACTAGAACAGGTTGCTAAAAGCCTGGTCCAACTTAACCTTAAATCTTTCCAGGGATGGGGCATCCACCACCTCTCTGGGCAACCTGTCACACCCTTGTAAAAAATTTCTTCCTTATATCTAGTTTAAATCTAACCTCTATTAGTTTAAAACCATTATCCCTTATCTTACCACAACAGGCTGTGTTAAAAAGTTTATCCGCATCTTTCTTATAGGCCCCCTCTAACTACTCAAAGGCCACAATAAAGTCTTCCTGGAGACTTGTCTTCTCCATGTTTAACAACCCCTGTTCTCCCAGCCTTTCCTAATATGCAGCCCTCTGATAATTTTTGTGGCCTGCTCTGGACTCATTCCAACAGGTCCATACCTTTTCTGTGCTCCAGAGTTGGACCCAGTACTCCAAATGGGGTCTCATGAGAGCAGAACAGAGGGGCAGAATCTCCTCCCTTGCTCTGCTGGCCATGCTGCTTTTAATGCAGCCCAGGATGCAATTGGCTTTCTGGGCTGCAAGTGCACATTGCCTGGTCATGTCCCAGTACCCACAAGTCCTTCTCAACAGGGCTGCTCACAAGCCATTCTCCACCCAGCCTGAATCAATACCATGGATTGCCTTGATCAAGGTGCAGCACTTTGCACTCAAGCTTGTTAAACTGCATGAGTTTCCCATGAGCTCACTCCTTGAACTCGTCCAGGTCCCTCTGGATGGCATCCCATCCCTCAGGTGTGTCAACCACACCACTCAGCTGGGTGTCATCTGCAAATCTGCTGAGGGTGCACTTGATCCCACTGTCTATGTTATCGATGAAGATATTGAATAGTACCAGTCCTAGTACAGACCCTTGAAGGACACCACTTGTCACCAATATCCACTGGAACATTGAGCCATTGACCACTACTTCACAAGCTTACAAGCTAAGTCAGCTGTCCCTGGTCTGGCTTCTCCTTTGCCTCCCTGCATTTGGTGATGGAGTTGGCTGTCTGGCAGAAATTGGCCGGACACCAGATCAAGGTGCCTGTTCTGGGTTGCAGCTGCAGAGCAGCTGATGGAATCCTTTGTGGCTGCCGTCCCCTACCGGTGGCTGCACATCGGCCACCTGGGCACGAAAAGCTCCCAGCCTTTGACAGTTTCCAGAGCTCTCTGATCCTCAGGATATTTATTGAGGCTTGGAAATTGCAAAGGTTGTTAGTTTGCTGTTTGCCACCAGGTGGCCTAACCACTCCACAGTTCGGGAGTAACTGAGCCTCCATTAGAGAGCAGCAGCTGGAACTTTTTAAGCTTTACATACTTTTCTTCCCAAACCTCCACATCCCCTCTTTCTTCCTCATTCAGTTGATTAAAAGCGATCAGGGCTGCTCTGATTTATGAACTCAATCCTCTACTCTAAGCAACTGAGAAAGCTGGTGCTTTCAGCAATCCAGCCCTAGCTTTAGAGATCAAGCTCAGCTGTCGCTGTTTACCTCTTAGTCCAAATGAACTCTTGCCATAACAATGCAGGTACCTTGGACTTTTACTCATGTGCCATTAACCAGAGAGTGATTCCTTTGTTTGTTTTCTCTGGTATGTCTCTGGTAGCTGGTTTTGTGAGTTCTGTGCTGGCCACATAAACTGGATTTAGAGCTGCCTTGTGTCCCCATAGCATCGCAGAGTGGATTCAGTGGGCCAGAGGACCTGACTCAGTAACTGGGTTTTGATTTTTAAAACCATAGACATCAGTCCGCCTGCTCAGGAGTTTGGGGATAGCCATGTGGGAACTGGCTGAGCTAATGGTTTCTTGGGTTTCAAGGGAAGCTGGCATTACAGCTTACTCCATTAAAAGTCCTGCCATTGTGGTCTGACTTCCCAGCTTAGACTGAAAGGAGCTAGACTTACTGATCCCAAATAGGAAGGAAGATACTCTTGAATGTTTATCTCAGACTTTTGTTGATGAGAAGGGTAGGGAAAGCTTTAGCTGTCACAGAAGTATGAGCTAAGAACAACTACATTGGCTGCGATGGTATTTCAATGACATGCAGGTATTGGGAGGGCATAAAATGACTTTTTAGGAGAATGAAGCATGATTTCAGGAGAAAAAGAGTTATTTCATGTACTGCAACACGGATAGCTTATTTATATATTTTCTACCATTTGCATAATGCCTGAAAACTCTCGGAAGGTCCTTTCAGAACAGATCTCAGTAACTAAAGTAACTGATTAAGATTAGTTGTTTAAAACACCCACGATTAATTTATTTACCCATCTTTGTAATTACGCATTTCAGTTTTGATGTGAGTGAAGACAAGGTACAATAATGACGGGCAGGAACATCACAACAGAGCCCAGCAGTAGAAGCATATTCCCAAGATCAGTTCAGCTCAGCTCTGAAATTGGTGTCTTACAATCCCAAGTCAAAGGTATGCAGTTTCTGAATGCCCCCTATCATAACACAATTACAGCACGAGGCATAACCAGGCAGACTTTCCTAAATGTGGTGTTTGAACTTCTGAAAATACCAGTCATTTGGAGAAAATTTCAGTGGACCTTAAATTGGATAAATGGATTAGTTATAAATAATAACTACCTGGAAATTGGTAGATGCTTTCAGTTGCATCACAAAAACATGATGAAGTAGAACTGCATATTTCAACTACTTTAACCTAGCCTTGGGCACAGAAGAGTCCAATTCTCATCATTTGCAGGATAAGCAATCAAGTTCAGAGTAACGAGGTTTTAGCCAAGGTGTTCCTCTGGATTTACACCTCTGCAGACAGAATCAGATGCTATCTCCCAGTCCCTGCATCCTCTGAGAATAGAATTAATTTTAAATTCTTGTATCATCTGCTTGCTTGTGCACTTATTTGCTAACTGTCTCACTGAGGGAGCTATTCTGGGTCAGTATGATTTTTAGGCATTCTATATTACACAGTTTCCAATTCAGTACATTTTTTAATCAAGACTAAATTGAAGTCAGGTTACAGGTACATATAAATATAATACATATTTAGTGAATATATTGCAAATGCCCTACTCTAATTTTGAATGTAACTATAACAGAAGAAGAAGAAATATGAAGGTTCCTTTATTTTATAGAGGAGTGTTAAAATATTGCCATGTCTTAAAGGCAAGTTAAGACCTATTTTCATATTTTTAAAATCACATTAGCTAAAAGCTTGTTAAGGAATAAATAGTCCAGAGGATAATTGAGACTTAGCTGGCTTAAGCATTAATGAATCAAAATCAGATGCCAGATCATTAATTAATTCTACAAATCATAATGTTGTCATTACTGGCAAATACTTTGAGAACTAATACCAAGGAACAAATTAAATTCATTGTTTTCCTTCTTACTATATCTTTTACCAAAAATAAAACTGCAGTGGTTATTTTTGGTTTATTATATACTTTTCCTGTATTTTTAAAACTTTTGGATGATTCTCAATTTTTAAAAACATTTCAATTTCTTTAACATGCTATTTATATCATCTGCCTATCATAGACTATAAGGATATTTCCATCAGTGCTGCAACCCAGAGAAAGTAAAATGTAGCGAAAGTGACAGAAAAGTCAGTTCAACACTTTCAAAGCCTCACAAAAATTCACACTCCTTCAAATCAGCCTCTTTGGCAAAAGACGTAATAATAGATGGGTCTTGCAATCTGGCCTGAAGTGCCACTATCTCGGGCTCTGTCAAGAACAGTGCAGAAAATTATTTAGATGGGAAGCAAGAGAGGCAAAAGAGAAAGTTAGCTGGACATTTCTAGCCACCACCTCTCATCCCACAAGAAGAAGAAAACATCAGCATAGTTCAAATGGTGGTGATTTTTAAACACTCTTGTAGAGAGTGCAGAACCAGCCTGGGGAATGGGCTGTGACAGGATATCACTGAGGCGAGAACCTTATGAAGAGTAAAAGACTCAACAGTGATGAGGTGATATAACATGGCATAATATAGTGAGATGATAGAACATCAGCCTTGTCAGAATAAAACTTTAGGGGCAACATGACAGAGTACCTTTATCTGAAAACTTGCAGTATTTCAGCTCTTTTTCTGGTGTAGTGTATCTTTTCCTCTTTTCCCATCATGTGACAGACACCAAAATTATCTAGGATCTAGAACATGCAAGTATTCTAAAACATACCCAAAATGCTTTAATTAAGTCTGGAGACCAATCAAAAGCCAGAGCATTGCAGCACTAGTATAATAGTTTACTCACTTAAGCGTCACTAAGTAAGTGTCTAGGTGCAATCTCCTCTGAGATTAAACTGTCCTGAAGGATCCAGTATCGACTGCCAAATCTGGTGCCCATAAAAGCAATGTGTGCCTGTGAGAACAGGCTGTGAAAGAATGTCCCATTTTTTCTTCATATCGATTGATATTTTTCATTCCATTTTCTTCCTCATTTTAATTGAAAAGAAGAAGTCTGGGCAGGTTATTTCAAGGTAAAACAGTAAAATAATCTGAGTTTAAAACATTCTTGCAGTTTCCTAAAATGAATCAAAGCTCAATTTCCAATAGGAATCTGAGACACATGAATCTTGTTACCATGAGATATATTTCAGCTGCAGAGCAATAGGGTGGCACCTTATTTCAGCCCTCAGTGTCTGTTCACCATTAATGACAGCCAAACCTTTGCCAAAACAAACCTATCATCTAGATCAGCAAGTGCTAGCCCATTCCGACAGTCTGTTTTGGTAATTTTTCACCCTTTGGGTTCTCTGAACTTCCTAAAGATGTTGACCTTTGCTGTGCAATAGTGAAACTGTCAATAGGCAACACTGGACAATAATGTATTTTAATATAACTAAATAATCTATCCCTATACTGAATTATGGCTGTTTTCTATGTTTGGAGACAACAGTTAATACTAAAAGCTGATTTATTGCAACTTTTGGCCTTTTGGAAAATGACAGTATCTAATAATAGACCATTAATTACAATTTGCCTCCAGAGTTGCTGTTTTGAGCACAAGTCCAGAAGCAACTGACAGCAGCCAAAAGTAGGTGCCTAAGTAACATGCATGAAAACCGAAAAAGCATGAAGGGGTGCTACTTCCAAGGGCTTTACCAGCTTGCAACAACTTCAATCTCACCACCTTCTTGAGAAATTTAGGAGTACTTGATGAATTTTTCTTGTGTGAATTTGTCCAGTCATTCTTTTTGTTAAGATATACATAAGCCAATATGGGTCACTCTTCTAGTTTTAGTCTCTGAGCAGGCTACCCTGCTAGATTGGTGGAAAGATGATGGGTTTTTTTTGTAATGAGTAATGACTCAAAGGTGGAAAGGACTCTTTTTACATGGTTGGATGGCCAAGTTCATGGTGAAATAGCAGCTATAATTCTGCTGGGATTTCATATTATCATTAATGATTTGCTAGGGCACTTGAAGCCTGCAATAGTATCCCTTAAAAGGATTTAAAATCTAAAGACATTAAAAAAGCTCTGCATTTGCTCTGTATGGCTTATGTTCCTATTTTCTGACACTACAGCCGTAATTCTTTTGACACTCTGAAATCTGTCACTGTTGGAAATTATTAATGCCACCATCAACAAGGAAAACTACAAACGCAGAAACTTTTACAATTGTGGTGTGAAAGCATAGTATTCAGCTGCTATAGAAACAATGGCATGAAACTGTCTTGTTCTTTAGCTTGTTTTCATCTTTTTCCACTCATAGACGTTAATTACAGTAATTAAGAATTACACCAAATCTATGCAGGCTAACAGAAACTTTGTTTCAGATGGGCTTTGCCACGTTATGAGGGGCAGTTGATAGTGACTTTTGTCCTTTCCAAAGGGAGTCCAGTGGTAGATCACAGTTATGGCAGTCTGGGGAGAAGGAAACAAAAGAACTGTTCATCCATGCATATGAGATCTCTGGTGACAAATAGCTAACTCCAACTAGCAAGTGGCACCAAAACAGATGCATATTTTTTGTCCATTTGTTACTGTCTTACAAGCTTTCAGCCAATTTATTGAGAACATTTGTATAGAACTGGTTTTTGTATATACTTTTATTGGATAGGCAAGCACTCATTGAGGCTTAATACATGACAGTCCTATCACACAGTGCTCTGTGCTGTACAATCAACAGCCACCCAAGGATTGGATGCCCTGGAAAAACCATTAGATGGAGCATGATTTTTATAAAAAAAAGTTATGCCAGTATAATGTCCCAAAGGGACTCACTAATTTTCACATACTTGTGCCTTTTTCGTCTTGAGTTGTGTCACCTTGGGTGCTTTTGTCACTGAATGAAAGCAACTGTATGCCAATTGAAATAATTTCCTGCAATTAAGATAGCTGCAGTGATGCAAAAGGGAAAACTTTCTATGTAGCCACACTGTCACCAGGCCCTGAGGCTGTATCTCCCATCCTTGATGGAGAGGCTGTGGTCTATAATGCTGGTGAATTTGCCACAGCCCTAGCACTTTAGATGCTCCTGTTTTTAAACTCAAGTATTCCAAATCCACTTCACACTGTGTTGTGTTTATATTACAAGTTCTTTGGCACACACCTTTGATGAGTTAGCATGCACTCTTCCTGCTATGCTGTCATTTACAGAGTGATGTCAAGGAAAAAAGAAGAGAAAGGCAGCAAAATGTACTCAAAGTGCTTTTTAGATTAACTATTTGGGGAAAAATATAAATCATAGCAGAAGCAAGGTGGGTTTTATGAGGGTATCCTAGAAGATGTGGCACAACGAGGGAAATTCTGCCCTTAGGAAAGTTAATGGGAAACAATACAGTAGTTGCAAAAAGATAGGATTTTTGTGACTGTCCATTATCCTGTTTCCATCCTTTCTCCTTTCTCCTCTGCATCCTCTCCAGCATGCACGCAGTAGACAAAGAAGAGTACCGCTCCTATTTCAGCTGTCATTTCAAAGGAAGAAGACTGACTTAATTCCCTATCACCAGGTCACTTAATTGCTTGGCGGTCATAAAGGATAACAATTTTTATTGTTCAATTTAATTAGACAGCTCCAAGAATAAAAAATCATTTGAATTTTCTCATAACACAATCTGTCTCTTGGATAAAGGATAAAAGCTTATTCAATGGGAAATCGTGGCTTGAGTCACATCTGGAAAAACCCTAGCACCTCAAGTCACTGAAATGAAACTTCTTTCTGTAGAAAAATGCAAAACCTATTGTGATTACTATAAGAACTGAGAGTGATATTAAGTGTTTTAGGCTATGCTGGTTTTTGGGAAAGAGGTTAAGCTCCTAGATGGAGAGTGACTGTAAAGAGGGCCTGGGAAAACTGAAAAATAGATTATGTTAACTGATTGTAGCTAAGGATGAAAGCTGTCTTTAGAATCTACCATTTCTTTAGGGTGCTGCAGAACCTTACAGCTTCAACAGACAGTGTAGCCACCATACAGCAAAAATGTATGCTCTGCCATTTTAAATTTTTTCCCAGGAGGCAAAATATTTGACCTGTTTACAGAAAAGGAGGAGATTGAGATCTATCCCATACTGATGCAGAAGGATGCCCACCTCAGCAGCAGTTTTCTTTCTTCTTAAAAGCACACCAAAATTTCCTGAAGTTCACCAGGACTTTTGTAGCACCTGCCTGACAAAAATATCTGCTGGTCATCTGACTCTTCCTGTCGGTATCTGTGTGATAACTGAAAGAGACAAACGGGTAGAGCAGAAAGGCACCAAAAGGGAATGCTTTTTTACTTCATTAAGTTTACAAAATCAGTAATTGCTGGCAGAAGCTCAAAACTGCATGTCCCATCAAGAGATTCTGCACTTCGCTGAAGTATTTTTTCCTCAAAAGTTTTTCTACAGCAGTCAGAATGTATTACTTTTTCCACAGGTTGTGGAACTGATGGGATGAAGTCTATCCAGTTTTCTACCTTGTTTATGGCTAGCACCTTGCCTAATGAATACACTGAAGCGGTAGCAGAATAATGTTTTTTAATTTTATTTTTTTAAATATCCCAGTAAACTAGCAAAAGCAACCTGATCCAACTCAAGCACAGCGCACACTTGTTCTGGTACGAAATGTCTTTTGGGGGTTAAAGTATGTTGTTTGGAAAGAAGTTTAAGTTGGACAGAGAAAAACAACTGTGACAAGAGCATGAACTTCTTTCCAGGTGTTAAGTCTGCATTAAATAACTGTAGCCCAGTGTCCCAAGATAATAGACTAAAGAAGTCTGGGACAACCAGAGTGCGGAGCCTTCCTCTTTCCTCTTTCATGCCTTTTTCCCTTTCCTGTTTCCTTTCAGTAACTCACGTAGATGTGCCTCATCTCTCATGCCTCTTTTGAACTCAGGATGCCACTTCTCCACTAGGTATTGCTGGTGTGGTAACTGGAGCTAGCAAAACACACTGGCACTGACTCCATCTCTTTGTTCCTTTCCCCTCAAAATTGTTACCTTCCAAATTGCTTGCCCATCCTACTACTTGATGGAGCCCTCAGGATATTGTTGTGCTTGAAAATGCTCTATTAGACCTGGTTTGCTCAACCCCTGTATAAGAATTGCTAGTATATGTCTAGATCTTCAGTGAGTTCATGCAGTGTAGAATAGTTCCACAAAAGCTAGTGGAGCTGCTCCAATTCACCCCAACTGTAGGTGTGATCCATCTTTTCTCATTTGGTTCTTTAGCCAGCCTTTTTTTTTTGGTTCCAACTTCTTTTCTCATCTACATTTATACCAGTCTAGTATTTTGAATTTTTCTGCAGTCTGGTTTCATTTACTGTTAAAAATGCATCTCGAGTATCAGGCACATCATTTTCTAAGCCTCTATCATGCCAAGAGAGTTAGTAAAACATCAGTTTTTCACTTTAGTTCCCAACCCATATGTTTTCAAGTAGCACTGGGGAAGCATTTTTTAAAGGATTGACTCCAGAGATGTCTTCTAATATCATCAGCAATGATAATCAAAGGCTGCTTCAGCAGAAGCCTGTGGGATTATCAGTCTCTCAAAAGGAAATTCAGCAGCTTTTCTTGCAGTAACATTTATTCTCCATCCTTGCACCTCAGGCTATCGTTCACCTCAAGGTGGTGACACCCTGGACAACTCCATTTCCATATGTACTTCCTATTCAAGTGTCAGGAGGGACTCTTAATCCAGGGTCAGAACCCCTTCTGGATTTCTAAGGGAAAAGCAACTCAAATGCTAATAACAGCTTATCATAGTTCCTAGATGATAAAATTATGCCTCATTTACAGTTGCAAAACACCGCTGAGGAAGCTGGGGTTTTTTTCTTCCCTAATTTAGACATAATTTCAGCTAGTCATGACATCAGTGTTAGGACTTAGACTTCTTCACAAAGGAACACATTGCTAATTTTAAGCTTTCATGGCTCATTCTGTTCAGACCTAGGGGTAATACAGCCTGTTTCTGTCCTGTGATTGGCAGTGCACTGCATGTTTATGAATATCCAGATAATGATGATCATTTCTGCAAAACATCCTGCTAGCAACCTCTTTGACAAGGAGTGTAACACAGAGCACAAATGGGCAATGAGTGCCCTGTTAGAAACCAAATACTCTCCAGAACTGATTTATCACCAGCAATCTCATTATGTTGCACTTTGCCATTTCTCACTATTTCTTTTCTTCATCCTCCAAATTCATCTCATTGAAATGCTCTATTTCCTTTTTCCTCCTCTTCAGATCCTCAGACAATGTCTTCAGGACTTGCTGTGGCCTCCATCCTTCCCTATGGGGTGGAAGCATTTTGGCATCATCTGGGCCATCAGGGCATACCTGACTGTGTGGCCTATAGGCACCTGGAAGAGGATGACTGGTCCTTTCCTGCAAATCTAGAAATGGTCATCATCTGCCTTATCTTACACCTACCTCTTCTGAGGTAATCCCTGAGAGCAGTTTATTGACAATGCAAAAATTCAACTCCACTGAATTTCTGTAGGGTTGAGAATATAAGCCGTTGCTTGGCCATGAGGGCAGCAATATAGTGAAAAGCAACAGCACCCATCCTCTGCAATGCCTCCTGCCCAGCCTTGCTCTCCTCAAACTTTTGGAAGAGGGCTTTGCAGTTACCTTGAGACCCCACAAAGAGTGTAGGGAAGCAGGCTGGGGCTGAGGGCTGTGGCAGGGTGAGAGGTGCAGGGTGCAGCAGCAGGGGAGGCAGGCAGAGGGGATCTGACCACAGCCCAGGCTGTGACAGGAGAAATTGAAATGTAAATTCTGTACCCTGGCAATAAATTTCACAGCAGCCTAATTTTCCTAGGAATGACGCCTTGGGCAGAGCCTGTGTGGGCCAGAAAGGAGCGGGCTTTAAATTTTCTAGAACTCCCTAATCCGCTTTATCAGCTGCTTCTCCCTAAACTGCTGCTGCTCCCTGAGAGATTTAAAGCCACAGTGGCTTCTTCAAGGCCTTTTCCTGATTATTATGTTTATTCTCATCCAGTCAAGACAGAGAAACATTAGCATGTGATTTACAGTGTGGGACCAATCACAGATACCAGCACTCAATATTTGAAATTCAAGCAGTAGCTACTTGCAACAAACTGATCAGGATCAATCTAGAGATAAAAAGCAGGGCTCTGTCTTTCTAGAAGGTGGTAGAGATTAATTGTCAAGGTCTGTCAGTCTTACCAGTGCATGCAAAGTATTGATACATGTCCCTGTGCTGGGTTCAATTCCTTTCTTTTGTTTAGGTTTTTTTTCTCTTGCAACCACCTGCTTTTCTTCTCATGTTTCAAGTCTTTAATATCTATCTGTCAAGCAGGCAGTGGATCCAGGACAGGTTTTCATGCCAAGGCATTCCTTTGCCTAATGAAAACAAGTGAATAAAACATAAGAGAAGTAGCTTTAAATTGAAAATAGAGAAAAAAGAAAAACCCCGAAGAAAACCAGTATCCAAAGGACAACATTTCTTTTTCCTAGAAAAATGCCTATTGAATGGATGAATTTCTATTTATTTCTCCTAATTTAAGTAGGCACCTATAATTATACCCTATTTAAATAAGGAGAAGGACCAAGTCTGGCAGAAGAAAAATGTATGAATATGTGAAGAGCCAAGACAATGCAGATAAACTTCATGACATATTCATGCAGAGTAGTCACTTTTCAAAACTAAAATTTTCTCCCAAAGGCCCCCAGTTTGTATTATTAATGACATTTTTCTTAGCCTGCATTACCATTTCCGTTGGAGGGGAAAGCTTTTCTCAAGTTTGAAAGAAAAAAGCAGTCTCAGAGCCACAAACATCAAATGCTTTTGCACAAGCCTTTGAATGGATTTCATCCACATGACTTGGAGTAGAGGGAGCATCCACTCCTGGCCCGAGGCTCTGTGCTGAGGGACTCAAACGAGGTAAAGCCAAATGGCAAACCTGTGGGGCAAAAAAGGCATGGAAAAGGCATTTCACAATGGTACAGTGCAACAGCAACCACACACAATGGGGTCCCTTCCAGCCTCCAGAACACCAGTCCCATTTCACAGTAGCTTTGGTGAAGTGAGTACATTTGGACCCTGATTTAAGTCATGGGTAACACTGACTGCTAGGAGCTAATTTCAGTCTATACCAAGGCACTGTGAGGAGCCGGGCCACTAGAGTAGTTTCAGTCTGTTACTCCAGGTTTCTGCTGGCTGCATGGAGCCTTGGATGCCTTATCTTAAATGTCTGCCACCAACTAGCTGTCCCTCTTACCTGTTTAATGTGAATATCCTGTAATCGGAGTGTCAAGCTTCTCACTGCCACCACTGAGGAGGAGGATATGGAGGAGGAACCAGAAGAAATCCATCTTTGCCATAATGAAAGCATGCAGTACAGGCCAGATTGGGCTGTTCAGACGTTTTATTCCTCCTTCTCATCTCCTTTGTGGAGGTTCAAGCAGTATCAGAACAGAGAAATCTCTTTTTAGGGCTTCAAATCCATCAAAGATCTGCTGGGTCCACTGTGTGAGGAGACAGGGAAGCTTTTTTTGACACATCTTTCTAATCTCTATGCTGCTGATGCTTTTTTGATATCTTGTTCACTGTTGGGGGGG
>VXBX01000334.1:0-19849 GCA_013400415.1 Scytalopus superciliaris
AGTATGGTACTGGTATATGGTAGCAGTGTAAGTCCCACATTTCTAGGCAAGTTTTACTTACATAGAACCGTTAAGACTAAGTATTATAAAATTATTATTACTAGTATATAATAAATAATAATGTACTGATAAATTTATTATATGATATAGAAGACTGTAAAGTCTTATACCATAATAGGTGCAATAAAGTGAGATTAAAAAAAATATAAAACTGGCCTCAAATTTTCTAAGCACTTAAGTCTCAGCCCTGCAACCTGAACGATTTCTAGTGCAGTCATTCAACTCTGCAAGGGACTTGCTTCTGTGGAGGAGCATCAAGGGACTTTTTACAAGGGCATGTAGTGATAGAACAAGGGGTAATGGCTTCAAGCTGAAAAAGGACAGGTTTAGATTAGATATTAGGAAGAAACCGTTATGATGAGGGTAGTAAAATACTGGCACAGGTTGTCCAGGAGAAGTTGTGGCTGACCCATCCCTGAAAGTCTTTGGGGCCAAGTTTGATGGAACTCTGAGCAACCTGATCTAGTGAAGGGTGTCCTTGCCCATGGCAGAGGGGTTGGAACTAGATGATATTTAAGGTCCCTTCTAACCCAAACCATTCTGTGATTCTATGAAAACTAATGGCATGTGCACAGGACTCCTTGTGGGTGTAGCATCCCTTCAGTTTCCCCGTTAATGAAGGTCCTTGCAATGTCCCCTTTTGTTTTCACTATCCGATTAGAAAACCTCAGGTGAAATGTTTGACTGACTTGAACTCAAAATTGGGCATGGAGAAGTTTTAACACAGAGTGCTCACAAGGTTCTTTTTCTTTCAAAGCTCTTGCACAGATTTGGTGTTTTTGATGCGTGTGTGGCTGACCAACAGGCAGGATTATGTTTCCATATGAGTTGATAGTGTTCCTACCAGTTCACCGTCCAGTGACATTCTTGTATGTGTATCAGGAAGGTGAAACCAATGCATTAGAAGGCTTGGAGGAGGTCTCTCTGAGGGCTGGGTGCTCATGTTACCTACTCTGACCTGTGTAAGGTAACAGACTAATTGCCGCAGTCAACTTCAACTCTGACTAAGTTGGATATCAAATTGCAGATCCTCTTACACAAAAAACTCCTCCTTGACATTTTCTTGTGGTCTGTTTCATGCCTGGGCTTCACCTTCTAGGTAAGAAAAGTGTGATATCCTGAATCTTCTAGGAACATTAAAATAAGCCAGTGCTTGACTATGACACTGAATTTTTTTATAACTTAAACACTGTTGGTCAAATGAATGTTTTAAATATATTTTGCTTAAATGATGGTTGTTAGTCTTCATGGTAATCAAGCTCCAGGAAAAGATGGGGAACCTCAAACAGCGCTAATATTCAACAGCAGCCTAAAGGGATCTTTCGACATTTAAATGAGTCATGATATGTCAGTGTAGTATTGGGACAATAAGGAGTCAGGCCACTTAGACTTTCTATTGCCTGCCAAATATAGGTATACACTGAAGTAAAAAAAAACAAAAAAAAAGTCTTTGGATGTCAAGTGGCACTTTGCAGAAGTTCAAGTGATTTCTTTGTGACTTAGAAAAGAATGCTTCAGCTCTGAAACATGGTGAGATACAGAGCTAATTAAATATTTTGATCTTTAAGATATTTCTTTCATGAAAAAATCATGTAAATGGATGTTACGAGTTTACGTTGACTTGCAAATTGTTCATTTGAGGGTGGAACTCTCTCTTTCCCAAATAAAAATTCCAGAAAAATACTTTTATTTTCTTTTCTGGAATTTTTATTTTATTAAAAGTATGTAAAAAATACGTTAGAATCTAGATAACTTCGAATTTTCTCCCTTTTCCATTAAATCAAAACTACTTTAAACTGAGAAGAATTTTTTATTATATATTTTTTTAGCTTTGCTGTAAACAGAAACTGTATAAAAGACTTGGGATAAATCAGTGTGGTTTGCTTCCAGAAATCCTGTGCCATGCCAGATTTACAATGCTAGGTCATACAAACTAGCAACTTGTGCTTTTATGCATCCTGAGATGTGTGATGTGGCTGCTGATGTAGACAAACTGGTGCTCTTGAGACAGCTTGAAGTACAGAAGAATTGAGATGAGGAGCTACTTCATTAGCTGCATAAGAAAGAGAAGCAAGAAAGAGATGAGTGAACAGGATTGACTACGTTTCCCTTTCCCTGAAGCAGAGTGGGGAAAGGGACTTTTTATACAGTGAAATGGCTCCCATTTTACATTCTTTAGGGAAAATTTGATTTTAATTTCTAAACTCCTTTATTGATTCTGTTTTGTCCAGGTAACTGTTTAAGTAAACTATAATAACTGGCACTCAAATGATAAGATCTACCATCTCCCTGTTAGTCAGTGCTGTAGTAAATGCCAAAAGATGTTCTTCCTGACCCAGAAGGAGATGCGAGCTGAGCAGGCAAGATGTAGAAACCTTCTGATTTCTCTCTCCACATGCTGGTGAGGTGCTGACTGGGGCTTTGTTTTCAAGAAGTAAAATGTCTCTGTTTCTATATCAATTCCCAGCAAGGGCGGGCACATCGCTTACACTCTGGCCCTCCTGCATCTCTGGGGGTACAGCAAAAAGGGAGGAGAAAGAGTGGAAAAGAAGAGCAGAGGTAAATAAGGTAGAGACAAATTTATGAGGAGTCTAAAGAAGGTTGAGAAGATTTAATATGGTTATTAATTGTTACTGTTATGTCAAAACTGCAAATCTCTACTCAAACCAGCACAACCAAAGAAATCTGGAGTGACAAGGATTGGGCAACTAATTTTTT
Organism: Scytalopus superciliaris; assembly: GCA_013400415.1. Taxonomy (NCBI): domain Eukaryota; kingdom Metazoa; phylum Chordata; class Aves; order Passeriformes; family Rhinocryptidae; genus Scytalopus; species Scytalopus superciliaris. The sequence goes on from VXBX01000334.1 coordinate 2,779, forward strand.
TTCATCCAAGGCAGGGTCCTCCCAGCCTACAGGAAGCTGGCAATTCTGGGTCAATGAAGCTGTATTTTGTTGTGGAGGGAACCAGGTAGGGAAGGGACAGAAGGGACGAGTCACGCAGTGGGTCAGTCAGAGGGGCTCAGCTCAAGCCTTTCGTGTGCTGCCTTGAAGTGGAATGGGAGAAGTAGGAGGATGACAGCTGGAGAAGGTTATCAGGGTGTATTTCCTTTAATGCATCTGGATCTATTGCGTGTGTGACCTCTCTGCTGGCAAATAGTTTTGTGACAATTATTTCTTTCTGACTTTTCTTTTTCCCCTCACAGCGCTGGTGATGGTCCTGAATAGCACAAGTGTCAGCTGGAGTGCCCGCATTCAGATGTTCCTTACCTTTTGCAAGCTTGTAGCAATTCTGATAATTATAGTCCCTGGAGTTATCCAGCTAATTAAAGGTATGAAATGAAAAGTAAATGCTTTTAAAGAGCTTTTATCTTTACCCTCCCCAGTCTTTCCCCACCTGCCTGTGCCAAATAATGCTTATAGCAGCAAAGTCTCTTAATTAGTCTGTGCTTGCTTAACTGAGGCTCTGTACTGTCATGTAATTGATTAGAAGTGGAACTACACTGGGATGAACTGGGGTTTCCTTCAGCATGCCAATGAGCCTATTTCAATCAGACTCACTTTTCAAATGAGAAAATGGACTGCTCTTCTCTGTAACTTGCCTTTGGCATGAACTTTGTGAAAGGGGCAGGATGGGTTTTAATGACAGATGGACATAGCCCTCGCTGAGAACATGCCTAGTCTAAGCAGAAAGTTTCCTCTAACTGTGCTAGTCCCTAGTCAAGGTATATGGTGTGTGGTGGTAGAAGGGCTCAGAAGTCACAGAATCACACAATCATAGCGTGATTTGGGTTGGAAGGGACCTTAAAGATCATCTAGTTTGAACCCCCAGCAATGGGTGGAGATACCAGGTTTCTCAAAGCCCCATCCAGCCTGGCCTTGAACATTTCCAAGACATCCACAGCTTCTCTGGACAACCTGTTCCAGTGCCTCATCACCCACATAGAGAAGCATTTATTCCTAATATCTAATCTAAACCTGCCCTTTTCAGTTTAAAACCATTCCCCCTTTTTCTGTCACTACATGCCCTTATAAAGGCACTCTTTTCACTGACAGATGCTCACTACCTGCAGAGGCTTTTCCATTACATCCCTCTCAGCAGCGGGTGTGAGATGGTGACAAGTCCCAGCTCACTCTCCCGACAACTACACAGAGCACAAGCAGCCATTCAGTGCAGAGGGGCAGAATAAGGAGCAGTCTGTAATGAATTGGTGGCAGATTTTATCTAACAAAAACTATCACACTTGTTGGCTCTGTCCTTGGGGATGCTCTTTTCTGGTGACTCACAAACGCTCCCATCCAGTGAATAGCACAGCATTAGTCTGTGTGGTGAGATCGGTTTCTCAGGGACAGGCAGCTGTAGTTAATATGGACTCTGAAATAAAGGTTTTCCTGTGTAGCATTCTGCTGGTTCACTGTTTTTGTTTTCTTGTTTTCCACTTTCTTTCTGGCAGTTGCAACACCATTTCCTGCTGGACATTACACATGAAATGTGCAAAATTTCTCTCCATTCCCATCTACCCCCCTTTTCCTAGACCTTTGGAGCAGGTCAGGCCCAGGTTTGGTAGAGGTTTGCTGCCCTGAAGTAGCTCAGATAATGTCCCTGATTCCCCACTGGGACCTTGCTCTGGCCACAGCTTTTCCCTTAACCAAAAAGCTTCTGCTTCAGTGGGAGTTTTGACTGAGGGCTCAGTAAAAACATTGCTAGTCTGAATGAATTCTGCTTCTTCCTGCTCCATGTCTGTGGAGGAGGATCATTGGTACTCAGGAAATTTTGGATATTGAAGGGACATCTTACAAACATTGGAACACCTTGCAAATTAATGAGAGTGTAGCACAAGTCTTAGACATTTGCCTTTTATATNTGTAATATTAATATAGCATTGACTATCATGTGGTAGGGAGTAAGTACATTTTTTCAGTGGTAGAAATGTTTAAGGTTTTGGGTTTATTTATCTTACATACATTCTTTCTGAATGAAATGCCAGCAAAGTTCCTTGATTAAAATGTTGAACAAGTGAAATTTTCCACATCAAAAACTACAGAGCTCCTTCTGCTCTTTCATGTTGATGTAAGTCATTGCTGGAAATGACAGACAGGGACCGTCATCAAGCTCAGAATGCTTTGAAACAAAGTAATAGGTCAAATTCTACTATTGCATGACTACAGACAGCACAAAGCCTTTTACAACTGCTGTCAGATTATTGCTGCAAGGGTTGGGTCAGAAATTAAGGTCAAGGGCAGAACTTGATGTCAGTGAACTGTAGGATGATCAAATGTTCCATGGTGTGATATATTTATTTGTTTAAACTAGTAGGTGACCAAAGAGCTTTTTTTTCAATATTCTTTTTGTTGATGTTGCAGGAGAAACACAGCACTTTAAAAATGCCTTTGCGGGGAATGATGCCAGTGTTATGGGATTACCACTTGCTTTTTATTCAGGAATGTATGCCTATTCAGGCTGGTAAGTGGATGAAACTTATAAGTATTGTCCTGAAAACAAGCACTAATATGCTCTAAGAAAGAAATTTGTTTATATGAAGTGAGTAGCACATTCTACATCTTTTTAAGGGTAGTTCTCACTATTTCATATGCTCAGTGATTATTGTGCAAGCAGGTCTACAAAGGAAAGGTTTTTCTTCTTCTTCAGTGTACAGTATACAAGCATGCACTGAACACTAAAAAAATCAGACCACAAGATTAAATTTTCATTAAATATTTTGATAAAAGGATAGAAGGAATAATGAAGCTTTAATTTTTGTTAACAAGATCAGTAATTACATGAAAAACAAATCTATGATTCTGTTGCAAAGTTGTGTGGCCCTTTGCTTTGTGAAAGAAGTATTTGAAGAATAAGAAACAAACTATGAAAAGGTCAGTATGGACTAAAAGACAGGCTAATAGCATAGATTCTTATGCTTCTTGCTCCAAGAGAATTGGACCTCACTTAACAAGAAGTGCAACTGGCTTTCACAGAAGTCAAGTGTGATTGACTGTGAGCAAAGGTATGAGAATCTGCCTTCAGGTATCCTGTTCAGAACTTTCAAGTTCTTTCTCTCTTTCCCCAGCAAAGTACACAGCAGCTGGTTTGAAAGGTGCTGCTGGTCTTCGAATCTGCCTTTACAATTTATTCATGCTTGCGAAGGCTCCACATTGTGCAGTGCCAAAGGGCTTTCACAGCAGCAGTGTGGGGGGGAAAAGGAGACTACAATGCACAGAGTGGGCTTATTTTGAGATAGCTTTGTCTTCCCTTTGCTTTCCGTAGCCTCACAGGCAGCCAAGTTCTTTAGCTCGCACAAAAGGAGAGGGTTGAGAGATAAGGGGTTTATTTATTTAATTCAGAGGGACAGTTGGAGTTTTCTGCCCCTCTGTAACTCCCCAGTTGCAGGAGCATTATAAACATGCACACTGAAGTATGAACAGAACTTTATGTATTAAATGGCAGGAGGGGAGGAAACCCAAGAGAGTCCAAAGCCTTTATCTGGGATAGATATGTAAGAAAAGAGCCTGGCATTTTGAAGCCTCAAAGAAATGGAACTTATTATGCGGACAATCTCTACTTTCTTTCCTCTCTCTCCTATAACCGCCTCTGTCCTCTCATACCCGTACATGTGATGGTTTATCACATTTAAAATATTAACCTAACTGGATGATTTTACATGAAAGCAATTTTAAAAGCTCTTTAATATTATTCTGAGTTTGGTTACTGTAAAATGTTACATCAAAAATACTTTTATTCTTTTGCTTCTTGCCCATTTCTTCCCATTTTCCACATAATGGTCCAAACCCCTAAAATGAAAGTAATCCCTTTTTTTTTTCTTTACCATTCTGACTTTTATTTCAAGGTCTTATTTGCCACTTATAAAAGAAATTAGCAGGAAAAAGACCTAATTTGGCTAGCGGTTCTTCCCAGCTGCCTATTTGTCTTTGTCACCAGCTCAAATTGATTGCCTCGGAGCACAGAGGAGCAGACCATTAAGTGGAGTGTCAATACCCTTGCACTATCAGTTTCATGGGGCTAAATCAATACAATAAGCTGAATGAGAAGGAGTGTTGCAAGTCTTGGTGGCATGTCCCCAGGATGCAGGCAGAATTTTATGCATAGCCTCCAAGACTATTAACTTTTAATGATACAGCTTTGAAGAGGAAAACAAAGGCAGTATCTCTTCTATGTGTGGGTTCATCCTGCCAAGAGCAAGGGTAGACTGTTGGGTATATAAAATGCTGGCTGAAAAAGGACGAGTGGAGGAAAGAATGCAAGGCAACGTGTCTTTGCATCAGTAAAAGGGCTGATGCTGGGCTGCCGTAGAATCAAAATCACAGAATGGGTTACTCTGGAAGGGATCTTAAAGATTATCTAGTTCCAACTCCCTGCCATGGGCAGGGACCCTTCCCACTAGACCAGGTTGCTCACAGACCCATCCAGTCTGGCCTTGAATGTTGCCAAGAATGGGGCAACCACAACTTCCGTGGGCAACCTTTTCCAGTGCCTCACCACCCTAACTGTAAAGATTTTCCTCCATATATCTAACCTAAGTTTCCCCTCTTTCAGTTTGAACCCATTGCTCCTTTTTCTTTCACTACAGTTCCTGATCGAAATCACTTCTGACTAGCAGTAGGACTAAGACCAGACAGAAGGAGCTGAACATCTTACTCATCAGAAGCCATCTCTCATTTGAAGTATCCCAACCTTTTCTTTTGTGCTCTGTGCACTAGAAGGTTTAAAAACAAGTATTGAGGTTGTTTGATATGATGGCAAATCTAGTTTTGCAGGATTTCATGCTCAGTCACAAAATCACGTTTTCTTAAAAACTGTGAGCCAGCGCTAACTCATCCTGCTAACCCAGATCTGCTCCAAGACTTGTGATGGAGCAAAGCTTTCTGCCAGATCAGTTACCATTTGTTTGTTCACCGTAGCTCTGTTGGCTCAGGTATCGTTTTTCTTTCTGTGCAAGAACAGAAAGCCAGCATAAGTGCTGTATTGACTGCCCTGTTTAATTAGCCAGGATCTGACTTTGTGCTTGTCTCCAAGCCAGGCACAACTGTGATCCAGCAATGCACAGACCTAGTGCTAATAAATGCAGTACAGAGGGTTCAGTGACCTTGAGGCTTATGTTTGCTTTGTATGCAGGGCTATGTCTGGTGAGTAGTTCCTATGAATTCCCATACAGAGCTGTCTCTTGAATGCTGCTTGAGTATGACCAGAGTGCAACCTGTACTGGAGGTTGTGCAAGAGCATGCAGGGTTAGCAGCCTGGGTTTATGATTCTATATGACAAACTAGTGTCAAAGTTCTTATTTTAGAAGGTTTTTTTTTCCAGGACTTTGTTTATTTTCATTGTTAAGAAGTCCTTGCTGAGTACTCTGATGAGACTTTTGCCAATATAACTTGAAATTGTAAAAGGCTACAACCATGAATGGAATATGAGGTCTGAGGGTGCGTGCGTGTGTATGGAATTATGGTAAATCATAATGTGCCTGGTATGTCAAGGGAAAGAAAATAATTTAATTCCACACTGACTTTATGTAGGTTTTGTCTTTTTTTTTTTTTCCTGCTTTGCTGTCTTCTGAGAATTCCATTCCTGAGTGTGGGCATGAAGGAAGGTCAGATCTCACACTCTCCTTAATCCAAACATGGATCTGTAAAGTCTACCGTAATTAATAGCTGTGCTTAACTAAAAGTATCTTCTTGATTCCATGTGAAAGAAAGGCAGAATAAAAATCTACTAAGTCCTTATAATATGTTTTATAACTCTTTTCTAGGTTTTACCTCAATTTTGTTACTGAAGAAGTGGAAAACCCTGAAAAGTATGTACCTAATGTCCTACTTGACTTTTGAATAATGGTCATAAAATTTAAAATGTTATAAAAGTAGTGATGGTCAGAAATTCTGCATTCTGGTCAAGCTGCTTACTTTCCAGCAGATCTGGTATCTATTTGAATTGCAACTGCTTGAAGGTTTACTGGTTTTGGTCTGTTGTGACCTTGTTATGTATTCTGCTTTTATGTGCACAGAAAGCAGCAAACTAAGTAGATCTCCAGGGCTCCAGTTCTCCCCCTCAGGATACAAGTAACTATCAGTGGCTCCTTACAGTGGAAGTTACTGGTATCCTGTCGGGAAAATCTTACCCAAGAAACTTATCTGCTGCAATATTTGTCAGTTTTGCTGTGTTTAAATATTAATCAAATACTTAGTTCTGCTTTTTTTTGATGTCTCAGAGATGCAGGATCTTAAATACACATAGCACAGCATCCGATCCAATTAAACCAAACAGGGGGTATGGTTTGGGGTCTGTTTCAAACCAGAGATGATTGCTCTTGCAGCACCTGTCTGCAAAATATGGAAAGAAAAGTTGTCCTAGTAGGGAGAGTTTGATTTGTCCCATCTATTTTGGGAGATATGTTTTGGTACATGGGTCCAGTAATAAAATAAATATTAACCTTTTCTAAAAATTACAGAAAATATGCCTTATCAAATAAATTTGTTTTCTTTGAGGAAATTAAAAAAATATTTGATTGAAAATTAATAGCTAAATATAATTTTCTTAGGTTTTTAAAATAAGACAGCTGGCTGGGTACAAAATAATTTGTTGTTTAAAAGGACCCCCAGCAGTGTAGAGGCATGTAGAGAAAGAAAACCCCAAACATCCATTGACTGGGAGCATGCAGAAGGTTTTTTGTTGGCTTCTTCAAAGTCTGAACCAAACCTGGTGTTGGTTCAGAAGTCTGAAAATGATTATAAGAAATGGATGATAAAACATGAGGATGACAGAAAAACTGGCAGATATCCATTGTTTCAGTGTCTTGGAGGTGTCTCGGGTGTTAGCAAGCCTTTTAATCTGATCAGTGTATATAGACTGAGGATTGCATGACTGGAAGCTGAAACCAGACAGATGTAGGTAGAAAATACAGCATTAGTATTTATGACTCATCATTAGCACAGGTGCCTATGTACAAATGGGGTTTTCAATGGTGGTCTTCAGTTCTCACAGAGCACCTTTTTTAGGAGCTGTGCTGTAGTAAAGCAGGAGTCCACAACCCTGGAGGTGTTTAAAGGATGTGTAGAGGTGGCACTTAAGGACATGGTTTAGACTTGGCAGTGCTCAGTTAATGGTTGGACTTGATGGTCTTAGAGATCTTTTCAAACCTAAATGATTCTGTGATTCTAGGCCATTTGCCTCTGTGAGAGCAGCTGGCTAAAGCTTCCAGGCCTGGACACACAGATCAGGAGGGGCAGACATTACAAAAACAAACAAACAAACAAACAAACAAACAAACAAACAAACAAACAAACAAACAAACAAACAAACAAACAAACAAACAAACAAACAAACAAACAAACAAACAAACAAAAACACAACAAAAAACAACCAACCAACCAAAAAGAAATATTTTTTTTTTTTTAATTTTGAAGAACTGTTTTATGACAGACTGATGGGAAATGTGAAACTAAATCAAGGAGTGAAGTGATTCTGGTCCAAGCCATCTACTGCTTCAGGAAATTCTGGGGAGATAGATTAGGAGCCAGAGTCTTGGTGTGATGTGATCCAAAGCATTTGCTAGAAGCAATATGATTTGTAAATTATCATGTGTTTACCATCAACACTGTTGATGTTTTTAAGCATGCAGATGCCTACCACCCTTGAGGACTTTTCATACACTTTTCATACACTGTCTCTGCAGTTCTCTTAACCAAAATTGCTGGTAATTTTCATTACAGCTATTTTAATTTATGTTGACTGTTCTTTTCCCTTGTGGTTTGAGTCAGAGCAGTGCCTATTTTTGAACATTTTACGCTCTGCTGCATAGGACAGAAAGGCATAGTTCCTTTTTTTTTTTTTTTTTTTTTTAAATTAAGCACCTGTTGGAGCATAATGTATCACAGCTAAGAAAAGTGGTGTGGGGTCAATTTTGAGGGTTGTCTTTTTTTGTTTGTTTGTTTGTTTTTGTTTTGTTTGTTTGGTTTTGGGTTTTTTTGTTTGGTTTTTTTTTGGTTGCAACTGGGATGTGAGGGAAGAAGAGTCTGTCTTTTCTGTCCCCATCTTAGGGAGCTTCTCTATTCTCTGGGTTACCATTGAAGTTATTGGTGCTGCTAGTGAGGATGTAGTACTGGAGGTCAAACCACATAACACGGCTGGTTTGGTGTATTCCAAGATGGCTCTTGAAAAAAACCCAGCTCAGTATGTGCAATGTTATCACAAAGCTGTAAAAGCTTCCCGTTATCATTCTTCTTCTTGTGGTTGCACTTTGAGAGGATAAGAGAGATGCCCAGAGTTTACAATCTCCAGGTATGCAAAGGTAAAATGTAGACTAGAAAAGACTGGGATTTTAAACATTGTTAAGTGGCAGGTGATAGCAGGGCAAGTGGATTGTTGTCAGAGACCTCTGCACCACCTGTGAGTGGGGATTCTGGACTCCCTTAATTTGAAACAAGAAATTAAATGAAACGGTTGGAACATCTTTTTTATCTGGTTGCCACCTGTGAGTGGGTCTGTTGGAAAGATGTCCTGCTGTGCCAAGGCCTGCTCCGCCACTGTTCCCAAAGCTACAGGGCAAGGGAATAGTGTGGATTAATCCCAGTGACAACAGCTCCCCTCAAACTCAGTGCTAATGTTATGTGAGCCACTAATTGTGCTGCTGTTGTAGGCATTTATTAGGACTCAACTGTGCTTTTTTTAATTATTTTTTTTTACCTAAAATGCTGTCTTTCATTCTTGCCATGTGCCTTATTTTAAAGGTTGCACTGAGCAACCTGATATAGTGGAAGGTGCTTGGAACTACTACTTTAAGGTTTCTTCCAACACAAACCATTCTTTGATTCTGTTGTACAGTGCTGCTGGGAAGGTATGATGTAGCTGTTTTTAAAAGGGAATAGGGAAGTACAGGCTTGAACCACTTAGAGCCTGTAACAGCTCCAGGTGTGCAATTTGCAATGTTTGTCAATTGTTAGGGATGCAAATTACTTACAGCAACAGAAGTGAGCACGGTGATGTCTTCTGCCCTGCATCTGCCAAAGTAAATATTTGACTGAGAATCAGTCACAGTTGTGTTTCCAGGTGTGCGACAGCTTTGGAAGTAACTGAGATGAATGATCAGCTCCATCCTCATGTCAACCAGCCTGCTGCAAACCTGCAATGAATGTGCCAAAGGAGCTGTGGGGAGGGCAGCACAGTTTACAGCAGAAGAAAGGCAGGAATGCTCTAGCAGAGGGTGGGGATGGGGCTTTGTTCGACCTGGTGTGGTGGAAGGTGTCCCTGTGTGTGGCAGGGAGATTGAAACTAGGTGCTCTTTAAGGTCCTTTCCAACCCAAATCATTTTATGATTCTATGGAGCTGGGCCCTTGAATATATGCTGAAATAATACCTACAAAACATCTACTTTTAAAGTTTTCCAGCTGGGGATTACATTTCTTCCTGTGGTGTACTACACCAGGAAAACCTGTACAGCACGTGTCATTGGGAATGCAGGAGAGGGGCAGGGAAGGGGGGTTGCTTGTGCCCTTGCCCAGCTGAAAACCTCCTTTATGCTCCGAGTGGCTGTTTGTACAGGCAGAAAGGGCTTGGGAGGCTGTGGAGGTGCAACAGCCTACCCAGGTGCAATAAATTGCAGACTTAGGTCTATAAGTAGGATAAATACTACGGGCCTGCGGCACTGGGATGCCTAGGTGATATGAAACCCTACACAGAGAGAGCTGGCACAGAGACAGTGGAAATGAGCCAAGTGGGGAGGAAGCGCCCTTTAAATTATAGAAGGGAGAATAGAAAGACTTTAAAAAAAAAAATCTCAAAGTGAATGCCATTAGTTTTTGAACAGAGTTTTGGAAGTAATGTTGAATTCTCACTTTGGAAATGCCACGGTTTCTTCTTTTGTATAAGGACATTATTATAACCCCATTATCATAAGATGTAAAAATAGCTGTTTCCATCTCCTGCTAAAACCCCTTTTGATGTCTCATTTTTAAGCCTGAACTCATTTCTTTATTCCTCTTTGTTCAAGCGATCCCCTCACGCAGCATTAGTAGGACCTGAAGCAACATGAAGTTAATGTTTATTTTACAAGGAGCTGTGGTTGCAGTGTTCACTGCTTTAATGTACAGTTTTTTAAAAGAGCCTGAAATAATTTTATTATAAAGAATATGTGGAACAACACTGAAGTGTAACGAGAAATTTCTTTTTCTTTTTTTTTTGAAAATTACGCTTTGCATACGTGTGCTGACTCAATAGCAATTGTTGTTTAAATGAAATAACTAAATAATCCTTGGAGCAGAACTTCAGCAAAACAAACTTGTGCAGCCACATCACGTGCACCTTTGATCTTTTTGATTTTCTTACATTATAAGGATCAGCACTACACAAACTGAGATCTTATTATATTGTCTAAATAATAAGTGAATGAAGGAACAGCTGGATCTCTGAGAGAGAATTTGTCACCTGAAAATTGACGGGAGCCGTGTTGTTTGGAGAAGTAAATTTAGAGGACAGGAAAATCAAGCATGTTGAATCTCCAAACTCATTTCTTATACGTAGTCTTTGAGCTCATCTGTATTCTTGAGCACCCACTATGTACTCTCAAGAAACAGACCAAAGTTTTTTCAGTCAAGACCCTAAAAGCAGCTCATGCCTGAACAGCACTGCCCTCCTCCCTTCCCAGGCTGAGCAGAGTCCAGGATCAGTGCTCTAGTTCACCAAGAATTTTGACCGTCTCCAGATGAGAAAATAACAGAGGAGTGTTTTTACATTACAGCAACATTTTCAGAGCCTTGTCAGATTCAGGGCCAGATTGTGTCAGATACTGGCCAAAGAGAGTCCTGCTTTAAAGACGTAGTGCTGCATTCTCACTATGAACACTCTTCAAGTTATGAAGGTTAAGCTCTTGCTGGAAGGGAGAGAAAGTATTATTTCACTTTAAGGGGAGGGAAAGTAACACTCATTTCTTAATGACTTCAAGGCAGTCTGTGATCAAGTGGACAAGTAGAGAGAGGTATAAATTTACAGTTTAACTAAGTCATATTTCTTTGGCAGTGTAAGTTTTTGTTAGTGTTGTTGAACTTAGGAAATATTTTTCATTTAGTGGCCTTCAATGTCAGTAGCACAAAATGATAGACTTTCAAAGGACGTGAATTCTAAAAACATTTTACAGCATAGATTACTTTGCAGTTAAATATAACCGCTATTTGGCATAATCCTTTCTGTCTATTTTTTCCCCTTTTTTTACCCTCCCTTATTGAACCATTTCATTTGCAAATATTCTATTTCTGTTTGTAAAATAACTTGGGTCCAGCTCAGGCAATCCATCATTGTTTAAAAATTTACACAGTGCAAAGAACATATTATTGAGATGTATAGTGTTTATAAGTCTGATCTCAGATTGATAAATCATGTCTTGTGCTGTTGAAAAGCCAAGAAATTAATTGCTTTCCTATGACCTTGGGGTCTGAGATTAGTCAGTTTGTCTATTAGATTTTTCCAGTGTTCTTCTCACTTCATTTATTCCTTCTTTTCTAAGGAACTGAGGAACAGATGTATAGCAAGTCACAAAGGCTTGATGTCATCAGACATTTTGTAAAATCAGGATATCAAAATGTTTTCTATAATCTGGTTTTATATTGGTTTTAATAATGTGAATGTCATTTCTAATTAATCTATTATGTACCACCCATTTGTTCTAATTATAGTTTAAAGTCAGCTTGGCATCTATGAGGACTGAGTAGAGAAATGTGGTATTTGAGGTGCTTTTTTCAGGATATCTAACCATAATAGTGATGCAGATGGATTGGAGGGGAATGGTGGCTTTGATGGTACAACTCTTCCAGCTCCCTTGTTTCTTGTAGCCATGTGATTTTTGGCACTTCATGTTAGAATGCAGCCCTCTTCCAAAATCAGTCAGAAACTTGGATTGCAGTGCTGCTTGCTGCCAATCCAGCCTCTCATTAAGGGTCAGATTCCCAGTCATGAAAACAGTAAAAATATTTTCACTGTTAATCGAGAGGATGCAAGTCTTTGCCATTTCTGCCTCTCTGCTCCTTTTTTATTTATTTATTTTTTTTGGTAATTTTATAATTTATTGACAAGATTTACTCTTGAAGAGGAATATTAACATCAGTAATCTTAGACAGTAGAAAGGTTTTTGTACCTGGAGTTTGAAATCTTTCGTGCGTTATTATGTTCTACTTATTCATAAAAGATGCATTTTCTTCCAATTCATTTTCTTCATGTAGCCTATAGTGCCAAATATTCAGTGCAGAAGTTATGGGATTACATTGTGATATTTTATCTGAAGATAATCAAAAGAAACAAATGCTAATCTTTCCAGTATTTTGCAAAGCCCATTTGCTCATGTGAATTCATCAGATTACCTTAAAGGGAAAGCCAGGTCAGTTAAGTGAGCCTTTGCATTTTTGCCTCTATATATTATTTGATTCTTGGGTTATTTCCATATTTCAATGTTTATTCTTCATCATAGAATAAGGATATTCTAATTAGCCTCCCCCAGCTCTTTTTATGTTGCTTTAATAGAAGTCTTATTCTTTCTAAATTTTACTGTAACTAGCAGCATAACAGTCTCCCTAAATTCCCTCAGTTATCTGTGAAGCATCTCAGATGAGGTGTCCAAACACTGGTGAATTCAACATCACTTTCCACGGTTTATTTGTGCCCCGTGTAAGGGATAAAATCGTGTTTTCAGATCTATAAAAGCCTTTAATGGGGAAGTGAATCTGCCAAATAAAGAAAGCAAATTAATTTACTAGCTCAAATGTACTTAACGCAAAACCAAGCATGGGATTTGCTATTTGTAAAATGTATGAAAAGCATTTAATTAAGAATATAATTCGGTAGTATTTGTGTGTGTTTGAGAGGGACAAATAGACAATTACTGGCTCACAGGGGAGCTGACTCACCAGCATGAAACTGTTCTTGATAAAATGAACTTTACTTTCACTCTCTCACTGGCCCTATTAACTCCTTACTGGTTTCATGCCTCACATCTTCAGCTCATTCAGTATTGTTTTTTAGAAATGGCTAATAATTAATTTCTGAAACTAATTATTTGAGTCTGGAATGCATGTTTTTTGATGGGTTCAGATTTCTGAAACCTCAGTATGGGAACTAATTTTTTTTCCCTTCATGATTTTTTTTTTTTTTTTAACTAAAGGATGCTACTCTTGCAGGAAGTTGGAAATTCTCTTATGAGTAGGACCTGAATGGTTTTAGTTGCTTTGCCTTTATTTGTATTCTTTTTTTCACTCCTAGTTTGGGAGATTTTAATTGTCCTAGAGTTTGTTACACAGGGGGTTTGCAAACTGTGTCACTCAAAGTCCATGGATATAACTTCAGGCTGAGAATGGCTTCACAAAATATTATGTGGGAGGCAATGCAGGTGTTAGTTGTGACACGATATGCTTCATAAATGCAACTTGCTGGTAGGGAAAAGTAAATATTATTGAATTTTGCACTTGATTTCAGCTAATCATTGCTGATGATTTGAGACAGCTTGGATTCAAAATCTGTTGCGACACTGGGGAGGTGGGGCAATTATCGGTGGAGAGAGGGTTAGAAGGGACATAAAAGATCATCTAGTTTCAACCTCCTACCATGAGCAGGAACACATTGCTCTAGACCAGGCTTCTTAGGGTGCCATCCAACTTGGCCTTGAACACTCCTGAGTTCTGGCTCCAGCTTCTTCTCTCATGACTCTCCAACCCACCCACTGCAAAATGTGCCATAAATGCCCTGACCTTGACAATCTGTTGGTTCTGCCAAGAAATGATGAACTTAAGCGAGCCACATGTGAGACATGCAAACAATTCAAGGGTTGCAACTTGCTTGTGAGCCATAATTGGGGTCTGTCTGTGATAGGATTTGGTGGGAATCACTGAATCCAGAAAATATTGCCAATCGGAGCAAAGAACGAAAACTATGTTAGCAGCTTGAGTTAAAATGGGAAAAGGATCAGGATGGAACTGAAAATGGTAACCCAAATTAAAACCAAATTAATTGGGTTTTTTCTTTTTTTGCTAACTTTGATTACATTGAACCGGATTTTTTGATTTGATAATAAGGATTATCTTGTGCTCTTGTAGTGCAGACTTTTCTTTGGCCCTGCAATTTTTGAGAATTCCAACGTTATAGCTACCATATGTAATATCTCTTAATTAACTAAGGATGCAAATTTGGTCCTTCTGTTCTTATTTTCCTCACTCTCGGCTGTTGAACACAAATTCCTCCTACCACACCTGGGTGTCCTTGCTTCACAGGTGCAGTGGGTCCAACTCAACAGCAGTGCTGTGTCACAAGAGAGAGGAAATAGCACAGCTGGAAAACACAGCAGTTTGAGACTGGAGTGATCCAGATGTATGTGGAAAAACACTCCACAAACCTGAATCCCCTGCCTCATGTTTGACAGATGCACTTTGTTTCTGAGCAGTGCTCTGAATTCAGCAGAGCAATGGATGCAGACAGCAGAAGGGCCGGGAAGATGACTCACTGCATGAATTCACCTGTCATCTGCAACAGGGATCACAGAGAGCAAAGGCTTCAGCAGCGGGGATAACAAAAAGGCTGCAGATTGCATTGGGCACTATTCCTCCTCCTTACCTCTGCAGCCAGGCAGAGGCAGCGTAGCCTCTGTGTGTGCTTACAGCTTTCCAGAGGATGCATATTTTACTTATGTATTTAGTTAGGGACTAACTTAATGGATACAATATATGATGCTCCTGAATGTGTATGTGACACACATTCAGCACAGTATTATTACTTCTTTTTCCTTTTCCCTCGTGCAGTTTCCTGGTTTTCTTCCCACCCCATGTATTTCTTATGGTGCTTGTATCAGTGCTGCGTCCTGTGGTGCAATTCTACACCATGATAGAGACAGAGATGATCCTCGGTGCAGTTTTCAGGCACCACTATATTTGTCATTGGCAGCTGCTTGCTAAACAGCAATTTAGCATTTGAATTGCTTCAGCTGTCTTCCAATCTTTCTGTCTTCTGCTTCCACTTTATTATCTTTCTATTTTGATGTAAAAAAAAAGGATGCTCTGTTTAGAAATTAACTGTGGTGAAGAGCTACCTGTGACAGGGTTGAAACTGATATGCCAGTTAATATGTGTAAATTAGAAAAGAGACTGATCTAATCTATAGTGTCTGTAAAGATTTCAAAGATGTACCTTGGTCATTAATTAAGACAATAAGGATGTCTTATAAAATTGCAGTTGAGAAGACTAATAATTCACTATCGAATGAAGCAAGGCAAGGTCACTGTTCTAACATTTATATTCCTTGTAGAAAATGCTCCTACTCACATCAAAGATGAGCTGATGGCCACAGAAATATTCAGGACTAGGAAATGCAGATTTCATACCTAAGCTTTGAGGGCACACTAAAGAAACCCCGTAGTTCTCTTTTTTATGTATTTGTTTGATTTTTGTAGACTGAATGAGTATATCAGACAGTCAGAGTTAACTTACAACACATGCCTGGCTTGGATGCTTGAGAGAAGTGAGTGGGAAAATGGAGGAACAAAAATGAATGCTATAGATGTAGAGTTGGATACAATATTGTGTGCTGGGTTTTAGCTGTGAGTATGTGTATTGGAATTAACAGTGCTGTCTTTACTCTTTTTTCCCTAGTTGTCTGATACAGACTCTGATTCTAATTCCTTTTATGTCTCAAAAATGTAATAAGGATACCACTAAGATGTTTGTACAGAAATCAGGAAGGTAGTCAGCTACTTGAAAAATCAAAGATATTTGGCAAACATAGGTGGGAGGTGGAAGGAAAAAGATAAATTTCAAGGGCAGTGACTGTAATACCACAGTGATATATGCCAGAACACAGGGTTGGTAGTGGCTGTGTGTGCTGTTGGGAGGGAGTATGATATGGTAGGGTGGGAGTGCAGGCTGCTTGCATGATTGTGTCCCCACTAAGGCAGTATCTACATTAAGGTAATACTTCAGAAACCATTGCTTTGATATGTTTGTTTCTGTTTTTTAGACTCTGGTTTAAGGTAAAAAACACTAACTTGAAATCAAAATGACTGAATAAATTCCTTTGGAAGTTTGGAGGCACTTGAAACTTTTTGAAGATTATTTGTTAGAACTATTAGAAAGTTCTAAAAATGCATCATTTGGGCAGGATCCCACTGCAGGAGAGATGTGTGGGAGAGGTTCCTGCAGGCTCACTGGGTGAGTGGACATATAGGTGCTTGGGCCTTATTTCTTTTTGTATCCAAGGCCAGTGGAGAAAGAGGATCTGGGCTAATGTCTTCTGTAGGGGATGAGGATTGAGCAACCTGGTCTAGGGGGAGGATGTCCCTGCCCATGGCAGGAGTTTGGAACTAGGTGGCCTTAAAGGTCCCTTCCAGCCCAAAGCATTCTATGATTCCAGCCTTTTAATTTTCATAAGGGACTGCTTTTGTCAATTTAATGGCAACAATGGAAGGCATGGTGGCCGGGTTTGGGTGAAGTTATTGCTTGCAGTGTACACAGAAGAGGCAAACCTCTTCATGGAAGTGGACACAGAGACAAACCTTCAACCAGGTTTTCCTCTGCCAAACCCATGGCACCTCTTTTGATGGCGCAAAGTCCAGGGGACTCAGCTGGAGCTTCCTGTTCTCCCTCCTCCTCCAGAGCCTTGAGGGTGTCTCCCCAGCATGCCAGGATGCCTGCAGGTTTTTCAGAAGCTGTGTCTGGCTGCCACAGAGTCTTGGAGCACCCCTGTCTCTGAGTTTCCCAGAGCTTTGGTGGCCCCAAGGCATGTGGATGTGATAAGCCCAGGTGCTGACCCTGTCTGTCCCTGTGGTGGCTGTTTGGTTTGTGGTGCACGGCACTGTGTCTGTGCAGAGCTGGCTGCTCCTTTTGCAGCCCTCAATGCTCCGTTTGTTTGCCGATGTGATAACCTGCCGAGTGTAAGGTGTGTTTGCTTTCCTTTTGCTGGTGTGTGTGTGTTTTTTTTGGTTTTTTT